>SZWC01020638.1:1454-27733 GCA_023375785.1 Penium margaritaceum
CACACACACACACACACACACACACACACACACACACACACACACACACATACATGCACGCACGCGCGCGTGCACACATGCATAACAAGTACATGGTGGTCTCAAGGTGCTAGGTCTCCTCGTCACACCTGCTGAATCCACCAGGTATGCGGGTCACGACCATCACCACCTCGAACCATGTGAGCCACAGAGCAGTAGTACCTCTATGTGTTGTACACAGGGAGGATTCGGATGAAATCCCACACGCCAAGACTCCCTCTCTGTGGTAGAGCCCGACGGTACGATCAAAGTTGATAGCTGTGTACAACATACCTCCTGAGGAGGAATCATGGCTCCCCCATGGCCATATACCCCTGGATAGCAATAGAAAGGGTGAGAACAATACTAGTGGGACGTGCACACATGTAACTTCATCCCATATTGTCGTTGATAATGTCTTCTTCAACATTTTCATCCCCGTCGCTGTCGTAGACGTTGCTACTAACATCACCTACTGTTGTGACGGGTGCAGCGTTGAGGGCCTCCTCCAACAGCATCACCTGTAGTATGCCTACAAGTTGCTACACAGCACATCGCCACACGGGCACTGCATTGTTGAGACACGTGTTCAGCTCGTCCAGCTCTGTTGTGGCTTCCAGGCGGCCTGCCGCATTTGCAGTATGCAAGCGGTCAGTCGTGGAACGAACCTGACGGTGGACCTCCATTGCATGCGCGCCGGCACAAGCCACGACCTCCTGTAGCCTCACTACCTCGCCGCACAGACCAGAGTCCTCTGTGTCAGCGGTCAACTCATTTTTCGCCTGGCTGCCAGTTGCTGGTAGGGTGTTGGCACTGGAAAACGCGTCGGCATCTGTAGCATCTGCACTTGTAGGAGCTGCTGCTGCAGAGGCATCGGCTACTGGTGACACACCTGTCACTCGAACGTCGACTACTTGCAGGACGTCCATAGGTACATCTGCATCTGGTGCATCGTTGCCGTCATTGAGAGCACTCTCAGCCCTGTGGGGCTCCTCCAAACTCCTGGTGCACAGCCAACAGTCCACCTGTTTCTGAAGGTCCTCCTTGTTTATGCACCGAATAGCAACGGTCTAGAAAACAGGACCCGACATGGGAGGCTGCCGACCGCTCTTGGTATTGCAATCGAGACAAAATATCACTCTCAAATCGAGACAAAATGTCACTCTCAGGAATCCACACGTTTGGTTCGTTCAGTTTGGGACCTCACAAAGTCCGCATGAAAGTCTTTAGTGTCTACCCTTGGTTGGAGACTCAGTGAAGAGTCTCAAAAGCAAGAATTGGTTGAGTTTTATGGTACCTGCTGCTTGGTTGTGGTGGAAGGTGATCCCAAGGTAGTACTCGAGAGGACCCATGTTCTTCATCTTTTGCTGAGGTCCGGCTTCAGCTCATCCAGCAGCTCGACTAAAGATGAGCAGATGATCAGATCATCCACATTCAGTGCAACCAGTATGAGCCCTCTCCCACCATCGCGCACGTACATGCTCGGGTCATTCTAGCAATGCGCAAAGAAGAGACCGGTCATGAAACCGTCCATCTCTATGTACCACATCCTTGGAGCCTGTTTCAGCTCATAGAGTGCTTTCACCAGGTTGCACACCTTGCCCTTGGGAGCTTTGACTCCTTTGGGCACCTCCATCAGTACTTCCTTGTTGAGCTTCCAGCAAAGGAAAGTTGTCGTGACGTCCATCTGGTGCATCTTTAGGTTCTTTGCAGGTGCAATGGTGAGGAGAGAGTGGATGGAGGCAAAGGTCGCAACGGGCATGAATGTCTCATCGTACTTGGATTCTAGGCATCGAGAAAACCTGTTAGACACTATCCTCACCTTGAATTGTATTATGCTGCCGTCGTGCTTCTTCTTCACTCGAAGGACTCACTTGGATCCCACCGTGTGGGCCTTGTCAGGTCTATCCACCAGCACCCACGTGCCGTTCTCGTCAATGGACACGAGCTCGCTGTCCACCAACTCCTTGCACTTGGCCGCATCTGGTCCATTCATCGCCTCCGCCACTGTGGATGGCTCTCCTTGAGCCACGCACGACCAGCTAAGGCCGGTCCAATCTTCCTCATACCGCAAGGATACTTTCTTTGGGCCCAAGAACGCCGGGGTGCTGGTGCCGCTTCCTGCTCTACTGGTGGTGCTACCACAAGTCGTGCTGTGTTGTCATCATCGTCGGAAGATTCATCGGACTCCAAGTGAGACTCGGAAGCCCCAAAATCCTCAGTCCATGTCAGATACTACATCATCCTCTACAGCTGCTCTCCCATTCCCACCACCTGCTGGCAAAGCCAGCTAAGAGTCGGGTGCTAGATCTTTGGACTCAATCAACACCATCCACTCTCCCGCCTTGAGAGCAAGGATCGGGTCCAGCAACTCTCCCTTTCGACGGGTGCATTCGTCAAACTCGACGTTGCACCTCCTCACGAGCTTGCTTGGTGCCTAGTCCCAAAGCCAGTAGGCTTTGTGTGATGTGTCGTACCCAACCATGATGCACTTCTTGGAACGTGCATCGAGCTTGCTCCACCTTCTCCGGACTGGATTATCACCCGTGCACTTCACCCGAACACCTTAAGATGAAAGGCGTTGGGTTTCTTTCCCGACCATGCTTCTTGTGGGGTCTTTAGCTGCTTTTCCTACTCCTTTCCACGCTTCTCCAAGGCGGTTGTTGGTGTGAGGATCAAGAGGTAGCAGGTCGTTGCTGCTGCTTCAGCCCAAAAGTGAGGTGGCAGCTTGGCATTGAAGAGCATGCTTAGCACCATGCTCAGTAAGGTCATCCTCTTAGACGCGCCGTTGCTTTGGGGATTGTAAGGGGTGGTTTACTCGTTGCTGATGCCATGGTGCTTGAGCCAAGGTTTGCATGCCTCGTACTCACACCTGTTGTCAATTCTTCACCTTCTTGGACATTTGCCGCTCTACCATAGCGACAAACTTGAGGAGCTTCTCCGTCACCTCTCCCTTGATTTTGAAGAAGTAGATCCACACCTTGCAGATGTGGTCATCGATGAAGGTCATGAAGTACTTGCTTCCTTTGCTAGACGTCGTGTGGAAGGGTGGGCACACGTCACTGTAGATCAGGCCCAAGACATTCTCTGTTCGTTGACCGACTCTCCCAAATGGCTTCTTCTTTGCCATCTCTTGGAGGCATGGTTCATACAATGTACACCCTTCTCTGTGCTTCATGGTGCACCCTCTCATTCAGCAGACCACCTCTTGCTCTTGCATCTTCTGCAGGGTCTTGTTGGCCACGTGGCCAAATCGCTGGTCCCAAAGCTCAGCGTCGGTGTCCTTGGTTGATATGGCAGCCGCAGCAGTCGCCTGTGGTGCATCCTTTGGCTTTGGTACCACTGTTTTGGTTGCGCATACTAGTCCCTGACCGACACCTTGGTGACCTTTGTTTGAAGCACATAGAGGTCGTCAACTCTTGGAACTTGAAGCATGAGGTCGTTTTTGGTACACAAAATCTTCATGTCCTTGTTTTTGAGGGCCACGACTTCCTTGTTGGTGAACACCACGGTCCTGTTCTTGTCAGTGATTTGTGAGACTGACAGCATGATCGGTATGAATGAGGGCATGTACACTAACTTTTGCTGACTGACCTCCGTCTTGGCACCGTTCACGTTGAATGTGTTCACCTTGTCCCCTTCGTCTATGGTTTGGATGACACTGCCGTTTGCACACTTGATGTGCACGTCAGATTTGGCCATGGAGACAAATCCACCCTTCTCCTTTGAGGAGTGTTGGTTAGTGCCTGAGTCAAGGGCGAATGCTGCGGGCCTGAGGAGCATTGTTCCATTCATGGACAACCCTTCAGCCATCATGTTGGTGAGCCCCTTCCTCTCCTTCCCACCCTTGTTATCGCCTTATTTCTTGGGACTGTGGCAGTCCCTAGCTCAGTGCCCAGCCTTGCTACAGTTGTGACAGTTGCCGGGCTTCTTGGGACTCTCCTTGCCACCATTGCATTTCCCTTCATCGCCACCGCTTCTACCACTGCATTGACAGGAGCAGGAGCTTGCAGCTTTTCCACCAAATTGAGAGACATAGGCTGACATGTTTCCCTCAGTGCCACTGCGTTGCATGGACTCATTGCGGACGTATTCGGTAAGAGCCTCATATGTCACATATGTTTCCTTCCAACCGCCAAATACAGTGATCAAGGACCCCCAGCTTTCTGGTAGCGCCATCAAAAGGATCATGGTATGCATTTTGAAGTCGATTTTCCATTCCATTTGGTGGACCTCTTACAACACGCTGTCAAACGAGTGCAGAAATGTGAGTATCTATTCTCCTTTACTCACCCTTATCGACATCAACCTTTGGAAGATGAAGATTCGGTTTGCTAGGGTGTCTGATTGATGCACCCGTGAGAGTTTTATCTAGGCCTGGACGGCTGACGTGCATCCTGTAATGTGGGAGTGTTGAGTCTCGTTCATTCAGGTCTTAAGTATGGCAAGAGCTATGTTGTTTTTTGTTGTCCATGCTGCAAGGTCAGCTGCATGCATAGCCACTGTCACATCAGTCGGTGCTGTCTCGGTCCCATTTAGGATGTCGAGGCAGGCATGAGCTGGATCCGCCATCTTTGGTGGTTTCTCGTCTTCTCTGCTTCGCTGGTACTCTCCTTCATTGAGGCCGATGAGGCTGATCAGGCTGCTGACTGGGATCGTTGTCAAAGGTGTAGTTGGTTCCGTTACATACCCCTCCCGCTGATGATTGCCTCAGACGATGGTGCCCTCGTGAGAAAATGGACTCGGGGTTGTACCACCTTCTAAAGGGGTAGAGCTTTATCCCGTTGGGGCTCAAGAGTCTTGTCCAACATGGACTGAGCTATTCCTCATCCCCTAATCCGCCATTTGCGTGCACCCTACCTGAAGAGCCCGATGGAGCCGATGGAGCACATGGAGCCATCCAGTTTTTGTGTCCCCGTTGTACCTGTGCGCCCTATAGGACCACGCATGATTTGGTCTTGGAAGCGTGCCTCAGAACCAATTCTGTGGGCCCATAATCCTTTGTCATTGTGCAGGATAGCAATGGTCTCAAAAACTGGTCCTGACATGTGAGGTTGTCGACCGCTCTTGTCATTACAACCAAGATAACATATCACCCTCAAACGAGGGATCCACACTTCAGGTTCGCTCAGTTTGAAACTTCACGAAGACTGCATGAAGGTCTTTAGTGTCTACCCTTGGTTGGACACTATGTGAGGAGTCTCAAAGGCAAGAAATGTAAATGGATGCATGCAGGGGACAGGCAGAGCTGCTAATGCAGAGCTTACCGAGCTTGCAGAGCTTGCAGAGCTTGCAAAGCTTTGCTTATGCTTTTGCTTGTAGTGGCTCCACAGGAGCCAAAATCAACCTACAGTCCCACTTGGTGCATCCTGAGACCGCCATGTGTCATTCTTAAGGCAGGCTCTAGTAAGCTTCGTAAAAGCTTCCTATCCCATTTTGGGCCACAAATAAAACTGCGGTGGTCGCGGGATTTGAACTCGCGACCCATGAGCTCCGGTGCGTGTTCAACTAGGCGACAAAGGTGTGTTTTCTATGATGATCTCCAGGGGAGATATCCATTACGGGCAGTGCATTCCTGGCCTATCTCAGAATAGACTAAGGGGACATACTCCATAGAGAAGTGCATGCCTTGTCTGTCCGTGCAGCCAGCCAGCTAGCTAGCGAGCTAGCAAGTGGACAAGGTGCATACAATTCATCACGCCAGTCCCAGACGTGCATCCTGTAGAGACCACTCAGCTGCCTTGAGATGTGTGTGTGCATATCCTCCACAGACTCCTCGGCAGCCCGTCGTGTTGAAACATCTGCGGTGTAAGAGCGTCTGCTTGCCTCCCTGAGCTCGGCACGTGCGCCTCCGCTAGAGCCAGGGCTGTATCCTGCACGTCCATCACGGAGCGCAGGCGCTCGAAGATAGGAACTACAACTGTGTCATTGGCTGGAACTGCCATGGTGTCAACGACGTTGGTCAGGGCAGCCATGAGCCAGGTATATGCAGCTCGCTACGTGTCCTCCACGGTGGCTGCTGTGAGCTCATCATCTGCTGCTGACATGTCGTACATACGGATGTCTGCCGTCTTCCAGGGGTCATCCTTCGCTTGCACTGCAGTTGTTGCAAACAAGGCAGCACACTAGGCCTCTGTGTCTGTCTCTGACTCCGTGTCTGACCACTCCCCCATGTAGGGCTCGTCGTCCTCAGAGGGGAAGTTTGTCCCCCCCTTGGCGGTTGGCCACATGCTTCCGTTGTCCAGCACTATTTGAAGCATCAATCTTGTGCTGTCTTGTGGCCGATGACGTTCTCTCCACCCCCCCTACGGTCGTCAGAATGGTTAAAACCAAGAGGGGACGGCGCACCAACCTCGTAACCGGGGACAAGGGAGACGGTTAAACTCATGCCACCAACATAGCAGCTCCTATCGTCCCGGCCATTGTCAAGGAATCAACAGCCTCTACTGCCCCTCTGACTCCCTCTGCCACATCAGCTACAATCTCTAACTCCATCTGTGAAGCTGGCTCAGCGTCTGACCACACCTCCTCGGATGAACAGTCCTCGCCCACAGCGGGAGCGTCCGTCCCCTCCAGATGCTGCGCCAACTGAGTGTGTCATGCGCCTTTATCTACTGCCTCAGTCCTTGGCTCCATGGTAGTTGTCGGCAGACAAATGATCCCTTCCATAATCGACACACTGGTGGGAGTTATAGAGGTGGTCACATGGACTGTTGGCGGATGTACCAACTCTGCAACGAGGGAGATGGCTCTGCTGCAACCTTTGCTAACGCTATCGGTGCTACTGCTACATGGGAACACTGAGAGAGAAATGCCGTCTGCTGCCTCGTGCGATGAGCGCGCACGTATCCGGTGCACGCAGAACGTGCATAGATGAAGGCGGAGGGGTCGGATGTAGGGATGACTCCGACTAACCCAGGAAAGAGCGGAGGGCGTCAGATGTGGACCTGAGGTTGACCGTCGTGGCACTATCAGGTGATGTCATTGACGGAGGTGAGGATGGCGAGGAGGAAGAAGGGGGTGCCTGCAATGGCATGGTGGCAATAGCGTGATTCGATACCACATGGTCTGTGAGCTGTTGCACCATGCGCTTTAGACCCTGGAGCTTGGTATACAACACTGCCACAGCTTTGCTGAGGGGCACTACGGCGTCAACCAGCAGCGTCTCAAGATCAGGTGGAGAAGGACGGGACCGCATCCAGGGTGGTCGCCACCCGGCAGGCTGCTGATGACACTGGCGCCAACCATGGTGCCGGTCACCATGCTTTTAGTGTCGGTGCCAGCCACGGCGCCGGCTTCATCCCTTGCCACGTAAGTGTGGTCATCTCAAGATCCTGGCATGGGTGAGTGTACAAGAAACTCACTCTCGCTGGGACAAGGCCACAAGAGGAGGTGGGCTATTAAAGCACAATTCCTTTGACGTACTACGATGCCGTCACAAGGACGGCCACCACCATGCTGGTGGTGCGCTAGTGTATGACTGGTACACGATTGGTACGCTCCTTTTTCGTGGCTGTGACCTCAATTTGCCTTCGATGCTAGTGCTCTTGTTGCTACTGCTTGCGGCCGTCGTCAAATGTTGACGACCGTGGTTTCACGCCACACCTCCTACAGCCGCTGGCACTACTTGTGCCACTACCACTGGGATTGCTAAAGGAGCTCTGTTCGCCATCGTCAGCCGACAACTGTAGCCTCATACCACTATTGCTGCTGCTATTGCTGATGTGATTTTCATTGATCACCAACGGTTGTGGCCTCAAGCCATCTTTTTTGTCGTTGCGACTGTCACTGCTGCTCTTACGCTCCCCCCTCTCCTTTCTTTCTTGGATACACAAAATGCCACGATGATCTCTCAAGGACCCCTCTATAGGGATTCCCTCGGTTACCCCCTTTACTCAGATGTCCCTTTCTCTTCTTTTTGGTTCACTGAATGCTTGGTGCCAGTAGGGTACCCCTTCTTGCGGTTTTTCTCGAGTGTTCCACTTGTGGACCCCCTTTGTCCTCTTGTTGTTTTCTTTGTGGTTGTGTGGCTTGACCCTCGCGGTGAGCTTGTCGATCAGACAAGCTCACCGCGATCATCGATTGGCGGGCTTGCCGATCGGCGAGCTTGCCCGACGGCGAGCTCCCTTACAGTGGGAAGCTGCAAGGCACATTCTCGCCCACAACAATGGGGGCAGCGGTAGATGCTGCTGCCGCTATGGCTGTCCCTCTTGTGTGTGTTGCTATTGCTTCTACTATGGTTATTTTCCACCTCCACCGTTGCTGCAGCTCCTCGTCTCCACTGATGCTGCTACGGCTGCTGTTGTGGCTGCCGCCCGCCTTCGCTACTGCTGTAGCTGCTCACTACCACTGCTACTGCTGCGGCTGCTACCCACTGGCATTGCTACGACAACCGCTCACCGCTATTGCTACTGCTACTACTGCGGCTGCCGCTCGACGCTACTGCTGCTGCAGCTGCTTGTCACCGACGTTGCTGTTGCGGCTGCTGTTGTGGCTGCTGCCCTCTGCCATTTCTGCTACAACTCTTTGCCGCCACTGCAGATATTTCTCCTGTTGCTCCTACGACTGTTGTCTGCCGCCACTGCTGCTGCACCTGCTTGCCACTGCTGCTGCTGCTTCAACTGCTATGATTGCTGCCTGCTGCTGCTTCCGCCGTTGCTGCTATGGCTGCTGCTGCCGATGTGGCTGAGCCGGCCTCCGCAATTACCGTTGATTTCACATGCTACTACTGCCGCTATCTCTGCTGCATTGTAGTCGTGGTGGGTCTCCCCAAGACCTACTGTTGCTACATTGATTTACTGCGACTGCTGCCACTCACTTCTGTTGTAGCTGCTATGCCTCTGCTGCACAGCACAGCAAGCTGTGGCTCGCTTCCTATAATACGATGAAAGTATTGGGAGAAGCTTCCTAGCAAACTTGCCACTGAATGGGTGTCAGCGCTCAGTTGGCTTGCGGCGTCAACACACGTTGGACACGAAATGGCAAGGATTTGGCTAGGCGACACAAATAGGGTGTCAAATGTGGAGAGAGAGAGAGAGAGAGTTACAACAATGAGCCACGGCCACCTAAATATTTGCGAGGCCTGGTGCGCAGCCAGTGCAGCCAGGGGCACGTTTGGCTTTGCACTATGCGCAACTTAAGCAAAACCACGCAAAATGCCAGAACGGCCCATCCAAGGCTAAAACACTCGCCCAGTCGTAACTTCCTGCATAGGCGTCCGAACGACGCGTCGTTTGAACCTGAATGACCAGCATGACGAGCCGGACACATCGATAACGTGCACGGCAGGTCTCCTTGTGACTGCAGAACATGTCTCCGGCTACCCGGGTCTCAACCGACGAGCAAGGTGCATAACTAAGCGCCGGGCAACACGTCACGAGCTCCCAACACACACACACACACACACACACACACACACACACACACACACTGGTTCAAGGCTCTGGGTCTCCACGTTGCACCGGTCGACCCACCAGGTGTATGTGTCTCAACCAGCACAACCTTAGGTCTCCTCATACTCCCATAACATGTCTCTTGGTGTCCGGGTCTTGACCACTGAGAAAACTCTAGCAGCTACACACNCACACACACACACACACACACACACACACACACAGGTTCAAGGCTCTGGGTCTCCACGTTGCACCGGTCGACCCACCAGGTGTATGTGTCTCAACCAGCACAACCTTAGGTCTCCTCATACTCCCATAACATGTCTCTTGGTGTCCGGGTCTTGACCACTGAGAAAACTCTAGCAGCTACACACCCACAAACCTGGATACTGGAACGTAGCAAGTGCATCACACCGACAGTTTTGTAGGTGATAATGTTGTCTCGGGATCTCTAAAATGCATGTGGTGCCACAATCGCTTTGTGGAGCGGTGTTGGCTCAAAGCCCACACAACAAGTGTAGTTGGAACTGTCGATGTAAATGTCGACCACCAAGAATTGCCTGTAGGTGAGTGGCGTCGAGTCCATGTTGGTTATGGGTGTAACATACGAAAGTGACCTTGCTACTCTGCTCATACTCACGCACAATCACTGCAGGTGATTGACTTGGATCAAAGCTCTCGGGTGCAACACTGTGATGCTTCATGTAGCACTCAAGTCGTGGCTCCACAACCAAGTGCATAAGTGGTGGTCACAACACCGACATTGAATCCATGGAGAGTTGTCCTACAGTGATTAAGGCTTACATGCTCTGAACTCTTACATTTTAGCATGGGGCACACATTCACAAGGGTGTATGCATCCACATATGCTCATGGTAGATGTGGTTTGAGCTTCTCTCTCATGCATGCATTAGGTTAGTGCTGTTAGGTTGCTGATCCCTGGGGACCACGCATTTGGACTATACCGACGCATGAGTAACCACCTGGATCTCGTTCACTCAAGGGTCGGGTTTGATCCTTGTGTGGCATCCGGACCCCATGTCAAGAGCCTTGCGTGGGTGGCCTGGTCAACTGGCACTTAGAACTATGCTCCCTTGTTGCTCACATGTTCTCGAGTCCGCTTTACGTGAAAATGAGCTTGCCTCAATCCATGGCATCACCCTATTCCTCTTTCTTGCTTGCTTGTTCCCTCATCCTAGCAACCTAAGCCATCTATTTGTATGTGTTGTGATTTTTGTGTGCATTGTCTCACTGATCCCGGGTGGTCTACATGCTCATGCAGGTGACTGACTCGGCCGACGTTGATGACGGAGGGGGCGCTAAGGGACGGAGGCAGTCACCTGCTTCTCTCTCCACACACACTCAAAATCAATCAATGGACGGGGGGAAGGAAAGTAGGTTCTTAGATCAGGATCTTTGCAGACGCCATGAAAAGGCAAGCAAGAACAACAAGGAGAGAGTCCTCAGTTGTAGCAAGCTCCCTGCCCCCTCCCCCATCGGTTTGCAACAAGCTAGTTAGCTCCAATCGATCTCCCTAGCTCGTTCCAACCGACGGGGTTGACTTTTACCTCCCTAATTTCTTCATATACCCTTCCATCACTGTCCGAATAGCTCCAGCAGCATGTGCGTCCACAATCCATCACCTGATGAGTAAACCTAAATTGTTGGGCTCTTTTCCTAGTTCACAATGTTCACTTCAGCACGAGTGAGTCATAGTGTGAATCTTGGAGAGTGTTGCTGCTCTGATCATCCGTCCTGTTCTCTCCGCAGCATTGCCGCCGGCTTGACGGTTGCCAGCGTCCACCCATTGACAGGTATTCATGCATGTGCATGAACAACAGCCAGGGGGTCACAATCAGCTTCCGTGTATGTACATAAAACAACACCCCCCCATGACCCCGTGCCAGACGTGTTCATGCACACACAAACAAGATGGGCACCAAATGCAAACGGATGCATGACAAACGAAGGATGAGGGCAGGACACATGTGTGATATACACTACACACAAAGAATGAGATCCAATCACTCAACGCAAAATCACACAAGCAAAGATGAGAGACCAACAGCTGAAGTGGCTGACCAAACTGAGCACGACCCAATGCCTTCGTTAAGAAGTCGGCGAGCTGGCGCTTTGTGCTGATCCACACCACGTCAACCTGCCGTTGTTCCCACAGATCACCCATAAAATGATATTCCACAGCAATGTGCATTGTACAAGCATGGAACACACCATCATTTGCAGTAATATCAGTGGCACTGCAATTGTCACAATGCAGTACAATACACTCCACCGATTGAAATATCTTGCCGTACAAACAATGCAGCCAATCACCGTGACAAGCACCAGCCCAAGTGCAATATGCTCTACTTCCGCAGTGTTCCGTGTCACGTAAATCTACTTCCACTCTTCCACAACACAGCTGTGTTCCTAAGGAGGAACACATAGCGCGTTCGACTTTGCCATCGGTATTCCATGCGTAGTTGCTATCGGTAAATCCTGACACAACTACCGATGGATGAGTCTGGAACAACAGCCCAAGCCGTGGTGTTTGTAATCCATAGCACAGGACCCACGCTGCTGCCTCAATGTGGTGAGCATGATGCCTGTGTAAATATTGCTCGAGCAAGTTCCCTGCGAAGGCAATGTCAGGACGCGTGGTGGTGACCAGATACATGAGCAACCCAATGAGACGCAAGTATGCAGTCAACTCGACTGGCTCTCCCAGGTCAACTGAGTTGACCGGTTTCAGGAGTTTCTGTCCATCGGGCGTTATGGGTGTGGACACGGAGGGTGTGGAGGCCAAGAGATCAGCAAAGCCCTCCTCCAAGGTTTGTATGTATCTGCCTTGGTGGAAGTGCAGAATTCCACGCTCTCAATCACAGGCAATTTCCATGCCCAAGAAAACCTGAACCTTGCCAAGGTCTTTCATCTTGTATACAGCCTACAACAGATCTTTAACCTTTTTCACGGTTGTCATATCAGGTGACACAATCAGAAGATCATCAACACAGACCAGGATAGCCACAAAGGGTTCTGACGCAGTACTCAAGAAGAGCGAGGGGTCAGCACTGCTCCTCCTGTAGCCTCCATGCCCCAATGTCGAGCAAATCTCACTGTTCCAACATCTTGGTGATTATCTTAGGTCGTACAATGTCTAGCAAAGATGCCACACACGACGTAAACTGTCCTCAAATCCGGGCGGCTGGAACATCTAAATTTATTGGTCTAGCCGACCATGAAGGAATGTGTTGTTCATGTCCATCTAATGGACCTCCCAGTTGTGCTGCGCAGCGAGCCCTAGAAGGGCTTGTGCCGTGTCCATCCGGCCGACTGGTGCAAATGTGGCATCGAAGTCCACTCCCTCCACTTGAGAGTATCCTTTTGTAAGGAAGCAAGCCTTGTAATGTTCAATAAAGCCGTCAGCCTTTTTCTTCACACGATAGGCCCATCCGGCTTCAACAGCCTTGTGCACAGGAGGGATATTGATGATCTCAAACACTCCGTGCTCAATCAAAGAATCCATCTCCTCCTTCATGGCAATCTCCCATCGCTCCGAGTCAGGCCGTGAACGGGCCTGGCTTAAAGAGGTGGGGTCCGGTAGAATCTCCTCAGGAATGCAAATAATACAAGCTTGTGCGTCAGGCGTGATCTCACGCAATGCCTAGAGATTCGCTGCATTGGAAGCACGGAGATGCTCACATTGCAGCTGCCCATATCATGACTGAGTGTCTGGCGAGACCGCATTGTCAGGTTCAGACCGGACAACCAAGCCCAATACCTTCGTACCTGGATATCCACTCATCACCTGACGGACAGGCCCTGTACACCTTGGCCAGCGTAGATTCATCGTAGGGCATTGTAATATGGGTGGACGTGGAAGAAGGCGACCACCCTCTTCACGAGAGTATGCATAGACGCTGACGACTCATAAGTAGAGGCTTCAGGTAACAACACAACCACTTTGTCACGAGGGCTTGCAGGCTACATGGAGGGTGCTACAGCTGGATACATTGATGAAGAGAAAGGGAAGATCCAGAGCTGGCAGAAAGAATAGCCAGGTCAACGGCCAACTCTGGCGGGATAGAGGTAGGAGAGGTAGCAGTCAACGAGGAGGGGGATGCAGCAGCCAATGCAAGAGAAACATCAGGGGGTAGCATAGGGGGGACAGAAGGAACTCATGACAGAGAGGAAACAGGAAATGATGCAACAAGGGGGTAGAGCTAGTTGGGGCCACAGGGGTCATTGAAGGTGCAACTGCAATACAAGGGGGCACATGCACCACTAGGGGTGCAACACTCACAAGATGGGCAGCTGTGCCCGGCCCGACGCGAGTACCCACACGTGGACCCTCCCCTGCACGTCGAAAGTGAGGGTACAAATCCGAGTGAGGGTGCAAGGACCAAAGTTGACGCAGATCATGCTGCATGTAGGACTCCAGAAAAATAGCATCACAAGACTCGACGATGCAGTGGCGATCGGGGTCCCAAAAGCGCCAGGCTTTTGACTGGTGAGTGACCCTCAGAAATAGACACAACCAACTGCGTGGAGAGAGTTTGCTCTTTTGCTGGGTGTCAGGGACCCAAACACAGGTGAGACAACCCCCGACCTGTGCCAAACAAAGGTCTGCAGGACGGTCAAACCAACGCTCATAGGGAGTCACATGATGGGGAATTGGGCCATATGGCACAGGTTCCAGACCCACTTCATATAGGCCATGACCTCAAAGGCAAAAGCCTTTGACATGCCACAATCAATGCTCATGGACCACACTGCATCCATCATCGTGCGGTACCAATGTTCAGACATACCATTCTGCTATGTTTTGTACAGAGCAGAGAGATTATGAGTCATGCCTTGCTCCTCAAGAAGTTGAGCAGCAGGACCCATGAATTCTCCTACATGATCCGACCGAAAACGGTACAAGCATTGATTGTTTTGGCGTTCATCTTGAACCAGCCAGCGCCTGATGATAAGCGCAGAGTCACTTTCGCAACACAAAAAGACACTCACCGATAATGAGAAAAAAATTTGGACAGAGTGAGCACATAAAGTCCTTGCTCAGCCTGAGACTCAGTGGGCAAGGGCCCAATGAGGTCGGCATGCACGAGCTCCAGTGGTCTGGAGGTCGTGGTGGAGGAAGGGGGACACGTGACACAATGCATTTTTCCTTGGAGACATGACAGGTAATTGCTTTGAAATGGTGGTTCAAAAGAGGTTGGGTAAGGCCGAGTGCAGGCTTGACACACACAAGCAACTCAATAGTGGAAGAGTGCACATGACAGAGACGACGGTGCAGCAAGCGTTGATGCGTAGAAGACAAGGCGCTAGTCACATAGACACAAGCAGGATGAGGCAAGGAAGCAGTGACATTATGCACAATGTGATATAGAATTCCAAAGGCGACACCATGAAGTACAATGCTCCTAGTGAGCGAAAACTGACAGTGGAAACTGTTACGTATTTTTCCCCCTTGCTCAGTGTTGGAGGACAGATCAGGAATGCTCTACCCCTTGTGGAGGTATGTTCCCTGTATCTGTTGTGTGACTCAACTATGCTCTATCTTATGTGAGATATGACCCATGAGTACACCATGTGGGTGAGTGGTTAACTTTGCCATTTTACTGATTTGGCCAAGTGAGAGGTCATGAGTTCAATCATGGCCCCATGCACATCTTGTTTGTTATGGAAGCTTCCAAGAAAGAAAGTCCACAGCTTCTTAGAAGCTACATGGTTGGTCTGTCACCTTGACACTAGGATGCTGATGGGTCAAGCCCACAGTGCAAGTCTATTGGTGATGTGGCTGTGTCAAGCCACTCCCCTGGAGTGTGCTTTTGAGTTCAAGGACTGGACAGACAGCTATATATGGACTTGTCTTGCATGCTGATCAATTAACCCTTGCTTGATGCTCTCTCGCATATTGATGACTTGAGCTCTTCTTGAGATGTAATGCTAAGGCGTTAGTACTCTTGAAGGTGAAGTGTATGCCTGATTTATCTTGGGGTGAAGGACACATGTCAACAAAGGAAGAATGTGTAAAAACCTTTGTGAGTTTTTTTTTATTTTGCGGCTTCTCTGTCAGAGGTGGTTAGTTCAGTAGCTAACAAAGGATTATGGGCCCACTACTCTGCTTAGAGAAGTTTCACACACTCAACCACTAAAGTCACTAGCAGTGAGAGTGCCTTCACTCTCATCTAACCTCTCTGTTTGCAGGTCAATCATCAGCCGGAGGAGAATGCAACAAAGCTGCACTTTTCTGCCTTGGGAGCTGACATCAGCCTACATCAGCCTACATCTGCCTACATCTGCTTGCATCGTCCAACGTGAACAGGGCAAGCAGTTGCCTCTTCTCACCAACAGCCAAAAACGGCCTCAAAGACAGGTGCATCCGCAACAAAACCGCAAGCAAATACAACCACCGGGGCTGTTCATTCCAGCCAGTGCACATCCTCCGAGAACTTGTGGCACAGACGTTTTGGACACGTGGCTCATCGCACATTGGTCTTATGGGAAAGCAGGAGCTAGTGCATGGGATGGAGCTAGGTGATGAGGTAGAGGAAACCAGGATTTATTGTAAGCCATGCCTTCAAGGCAAGGCAAAGAAGAAACCCTTCAAGCGCAATTGTACGCATTCTCTCGCACCCCTTGACCTCATCCACTCTAACGTGTGTGGTCCCTTTGGCATACAAATCAGTGAAGGTAGCAGATATTTCCTCACATGCATCGAGGACAACAGCCGCAAGGTCTGGATATACTTTCTAAAAACAAAAAGTGAGGTGAAGGAGAATCTACAAGCCTTTGTCGCTATGGTTGAGCAACAGATTAGAGAGAAGGTGAAGGCATTCAGGATGGACAATGGGGGAGAGTACGAAGCCTGCGGGGAGTGGCTCAAGACACAGGACATTGAACACCAGAAAACTACTCCTTACTCACCTCCAAGCAACGGTGTAGCAGAGAGGATGAACCAGGACCTCCTGGGCATGACAAGGTGCATGCTCTTTGACGCCAAGCTGCCTCCTAGGTTCTGGGCTCAAGCAGCATGTACGGGTACACATCTTGTGAACCTCACACCTGCAACAGCTTTGCAAAGGAGAGGCAAGAAAAAGCATAAATAGCAGCTGAAGACGCCTCAAGAAACATGGACAGGCAAGAAGCCGGATGCCTCCCATCTCAAGTTGTTTGGCTGCACTGGCTTTGAAAAGGTCCAGGCCGGTGAGGGTCCTAGAAAGCTTGATGCAAGAGCACAAAAGTGGATTTTCATCGGCTATGACACTGCGCACAGAGCTTGTATACTGTGGGACCAACGAGCTAAGATGGTCATCCGCAGCAAAGACGTGGATTTCCATGAAAGTTCTGTGAGTACGGGAGAGTTTCTCAAACTTGAGAACACTACAAAACAGGGAGAGTAGCTCACGCTTCTCGAGGAGGGAGACAAAGCACCAGCACAATGGAATGGGTTGTGTACTACAATAGGGAGAGAAGCTGATGAAGGTGACTTGGAGGAATCAGACTCCAAATCCAACAGATCTCATCCTCCAAACCGTGAGGAGGATGTCTCTCCCATCATCAACAACAAAACGGACCTCCAGCGTCTACATCAAGAGCAACAGCCAGCAGGTCCAAGAAGCATTTCACGTCTTAAAGGTCCTTGGCAACATTACAACGCAGACAGGGGTGAATGGACAGGCTTCAAGTTTTCGTTCCTGGTTCAAGAGGAGTCAACGTCTGTTGCAAAGGCACTCACGTCGCCTGATAAAGCTGAGTGGGGTCAAGCAATTCGCAGTGAACTCGGCTCCATTGAGGAGAAGGGGACATGGGTTCTGGTGGACAGACCTGCCGACACTCACGTTGTGGAATCCAAGTGGGTTCTGAAAGTAAGAAGGAAACATGATGGCAAGATAGACAAGTATAAAGCACAGGTGGTAGCAAAGGGGTTCTCTCAACGAATTGGCGCAGACTACGATGAGACCTTTGCTCCCGTTGTGACGTTCGCCTCCATCTGGTCAATGCTCGCAATTACTGCTGCCGAGAACATGGAGGTCGACCAGATGGATGTCAAGACATCCTTTCCTTACGGCAAATTTTACAAGGAGGTACCGATGGAGGTTCTGGAGGGGGTTGATGCTCCCGAGGGCAGGGTGCGCAGATTGGTGAAGGTGCTCTGTGGGCTAAAACAAGCGACAAGACTTTGGTACCAGGAGATGGATACATTCATGGCCAAGGAGACATTCATGCACTGCGACAACGACCCTAGCACGTACATGCATGAGAGCAACAAAGGGACTATGTTGGTCGCCTTGTATGTCAATGACCTAATTCTATGCTCTTCATCAACGCAACTGCTAGACGATCTGAAGGGGCAGCTCAGTAGCAGATTCGAGATGAGGGACATGCATCCTATTGGATTCTATCTTGGAATTGACATCAAGCGTGACAGAGCAGTAGGTACCATCAGCCTGAACCACACAAATTACATTGACTCCATCCTCAAACCATACGACATGGCAGATTGTAAGCTTGCCAGCACACCCATGAGCTCAGAGTACAAGCTCTCCTCCTCCATGTCCCCATCCAAGGAAGCAGAGAAAACTGACGTGACAGGCATCCCATATCAGTCTGCATTGGGCAGTGTAGTGTATGCCATGGTCTCCACCCGACCAGATATAGCCCATGTTGTTGGGCAGGTGACCTAGTTTGTGGCAAATCCACGTCCACTTCACTGGCAGGTTGTGAAGCGCATCATGCGCTTCAGAGACGCGACACGCGGGCTCCAATTTGAAGGCATCGCTGGATCCGCGTCACTCCGTCTCATGTGCTACACCGATGCTGTTTGGGGAGGGAATATCCATGACAAAAAATCTACCACCGGCTTCTTGTGTATGTTGAATGGAGGTGCAATCAGTTGGGCAAGTCACAAGCAGGAATGTGTCTCTCTGTCAACAGCTGAAGTTGAGTACATTGCCTTGGCTGAGGTGTGTAAAGAAATGCAGGGGATACGAAGCTTGCTATCTAAGATGAAGGCACCACAAGCAACGGCGACGGTCATCAAGATTGACAACATGAGCGCGATTGACATGTCCAAGAACCCCATCCTATCCACGCGCACAAAGCACATCGAGATCCGCTGCCAATATGTTTGGGACTTTTTCTACAAGCAGACGGTGAACCTCGAGTATGTCGGTACCAAGCTGAACCAGGCTGACATGCCTACAAAGCCACTGGACATGGATCTCCACCAGGCCGGTAGGCAAGGTATCGAATGGTCAACGCAAGTGATGACGAATGATGATGCTCATTGACAGAAGATGCAAGGGAGAGATTTGTTGAATGCTTTTGCCCCTTGTTCAGTCTTGTAGGACGGATCAGGAATGCTCTGCCCCTTGTGGAGGTATGGCCCTTGGATCCATTGTGGTATGACTCAACTATGCTCTGTCTCATGTGAGATATGACGTGTAAGTACACCATGTGGGTGAGTGGTTAGCTTAGCCATTTTGTTGATTCGGCCAAGTGAGAGGTCATGAGTTTGATCATGGCTCCATGCACATCTTTTTTTTTATGGAAGTTTCCAAGAAATAAAGTCCATAGCTTCTTAGACGCTACATGTGGTCTGTCACCTTGACACTAGGATGCTGATGTGTCAAGCCCACAACGCAAGTCTATGTGGCTGGGTCAAGCTACTCTCTGTGCTTTTGAGTTTTATGACTGGACATATAGCTGTAAAAGGACTTGTCCTGCATACTGATCAATTAATCCTTGCTTAATGCTCTCGTTCATATTGACAAATTGAGCTCTTCTTGAGATGTAATGCTAAGGCGTTAGTACTCTTGAAGGTGAAGTGTATGCCTGATTAAGTTTGGGGTGCATGACCCATGTCTATAAAGGAAGAAGGTGTAAAAAGTTTTGTGAGTTTTCTTCGTTTCACGGCTTCTCTGTCAGGGGTGGTTAGCTCAGTAGCTAACAGAAACGCCAGCAGCATGCGTGACTATGAGTCCAAGACGGTTGCATGCGAGAACAGAAAATAAGCTAGGCTCGAGGTCAGAAACATACAACATGTCAGAGAAGACCATCAAACCATAAAGTTCCAACACCATGCACAAGCAACTGTTGACCGGACTCTATGCGCACACGACTAACTGTCTCAATTGGACCAAACAAGAAAAAATCACCATGACGACAACACATATGATGGCTAGCATGTGAGTCGATGACCAAGCTGCCATCTGGAACCTCCACCATTGGTGACACGAAGTAGAACCCTAGTGAATCACAAGAGGGAAGAGGTGGCTCTGCTTGGTCAGGGCATGCACGATCAGCAACAGGCTCAATCCACGATAGCACATCACAGAGAACAAAGTCATCCATAGAGAGTGTCACACCATCATCACCAATCATTCCGCACAATCTATATGTAGTATAACCTGGGGTTCCCCCAGCACTATGCATGCAAATCGCACCTCCCCAAGTGGTCGAGTCCAGGTCACTATGGAAAGAGGAGGCGAGGGCCCGCTCCAGCTCTGCAATACGGGTGTCGAGGTTCTCTCTCCCATGTGAAGACACTGTAGCCACGTTCACCCGGCCGACAGTGCTCGTTGAAGCGCCCGACGTGCCACTGCCACGACTGACACGGGCCCCCCAGGCGTTGTATATTGACCACCCAATATTGGCGAAGTTGTGCTCACGAGAACACGCCTGCCATTTGTGGTTGCCACCACAATTGTAGCAGCAAAGAAATCCACTAGTTACTCTCAAGGAACCCTAGCCCCCCTTACTCCTTGTATTCTTTTTCCCCTTCCTTCCCTTTCCCAGAACCATTGTCGCCCTCGCAGTCGACAGAAAAGATGTGGAGGAGGTGATCAGTGATCAGGGAGGGTGGATGGATGAGATGGGAGACGCTGAGGCCGATGGAGTGGCGGAAGTGGCTGCAGCTCAACCCATGAGCGGAAGGTACTGCCCTCCCATCCACACATGGTAGTTGTGTGCCGAGGGAAGGAGGGTGCCATTCTCCCCCATGTGCATGAACTCTGTAGGCTTAAAGTACTAGAAAACATCTGAGTATTTTTTGTGGGCTCCCAGCTTGATAGTAGCCAGAGCTGAATACTCGGGCGGCATCTGCATTTCCAAGTGAGTGCAGGCGCGTAGTACACGACGCCGGTAAGAGTAATAAACCTCTATATCGCCCTGGCAAATGGAGGTGAAGTCTCGGATGTGTTCATTGAGATCGGCCTGACCAACCCACAGATGGGTGGTCAGAACGAGCTGCCAAGCTCCGAAAGGGTCCGCACCGGGTAGGGTGCGGACCCTTTCGGTCCACACCGGAAAGGGTCCTACCCGATGGTATTCCAAGTGAGATTGGAGAGAGGAATTGACACCCATACGTAATCCTTCATGAACCAACATTAAAGATAGTAGAAGTCAGAAAATACTTCAACGTCCCAAACATTGGTCGGCGTCAGCCAATGAGCAACTGCCTCCACCTTTTTTTGGGTCCATGGTTATCCGTCAGCCGCCAATGTTTTGGCGCAAAAACTCGATCAAACAACGAACAAAGTCTCACATCAAGAAATTTCAAAATGATCTCTCTCTCTCTCTCTCTCTCTCTCTCTCTCTCTCTCTTTAAAATCCTGAGATGTTTTTGGAGATGTCCACCGTGCTCCTTGAGGGTGCGGCTATACAGTACGATGTCTTCGAGATGCAAGGCGACAAACTCGTTGAGGTACAGGGGAAAAATGTTGTTCATCGCCCTCATAAATTTTGCACNAGCCGCCAATGTTTTGGCGCAAAAACTCGATCAAACAACGAACAAAGTCTCACATCAAGAAATTTCAAAATGATCCCTCTCTCTCTCTCTCTCTCTCTCTCTCTCTCTTTAAAATCCTGAGATGTTTTTGGAGATGTCCACCGTGCTCCTTGAGGGTGCGGCTATACAGTACGATGTCTTCGAGATGCAAGGCGACAAACTCGTTGAGGTACAGGGGAAAAATGTTGTTCATCGCCCTCATAAATTTTGCACGGCGTTTGTGAGTCCAAACAGCATGATGGTGAATTCAAAGTACCTCTATCTCTTGCAGAATGCTATCTTCTCGACGCCCTTATCAAATATGATGACATTGTTCAACGCTTGGCAGTCCATGTGCATCCGTGTTTTCCCTGTTTTCTTTTTCACAAAAGGTACAGGTGACGTGTAGGATGACATGAAGAGTCTGATGGACCCTTGACTAAGCATCTTATCCAATTGTTTCTTGAGTTTGGTCAGCTCATGGTCGCTCATCCGATTGTTCCCGTTCACCATTGGTCAATCTCCCACTTTAGATCTATCCAGTGGTCAGAATGTTGTTGCGGAGGCAGCTCTCGGGTAGTTCCTTGAGGAAAACCCCTTCAAACTCCTCTGTAAGTGTTGCAAACTCGCATTTAGCGGTTGCGAACTTTGCAGTTGGCAAGGCCGATGTGGTCGCTTCTACTACTGTGATTTCTTCCACTTCCCTTGTCTCAACATGGACTAGCCACGCTTGAGCTCTGCATCCTATGTATCTCTTGGCCACGTCTAAGGATATCGGTTGGAATTTTGTGAATGTTGTAGCTTCCTCTGCTACTTCCACCTCTGTTGCTTCCCGTAACCATTGTTGCGCCAGAGGCAGGTGTCATTTTTTGCCATTATACTACCGTAGATCAATCCCTTGCTCCAGTCGATGTGCGGATTCTGCCTAAACAAAAAATCTCGTCCGATGATGATTTTGTAGTAGCTCATTGGGATAGTTTTCTAGACCTTTACATCATGCAGATCTGTGATTCATAGTCGGAGAGGTCTATGAAGTTGATGGATCTGCAGCCGTTTGTCAACATTTTTGCCTTCAAACACCCCCTGTTTGGTCTATAAAGCCAGCTTCCGAACCATGTCCTTTCTTTCAAAACTGTAAGAAGCTCCTCCATCAAGTAGTGCCGGTACCGTTCTGCGACTCTTACAATCCCTCAGGTACACTTGTAGTAGTATTGCCGGTTGGTCCTCCTCGTACCCCTCGTTCAACTTTGTGATATCAAGAACCCTTGTCTGTAGCGATGTGAGCCTATCAGATGAGCGATCGGCCAGCACAATTGTTCCAACCGGACAAGAGTCTCCCGGTCTACTCTTGTCCTTCATCGTTTTCTGACTCTTCGTTTTTTCTCTCCATCTTCCTCCCCGTTTTGGCCAATTGCTATCGTTTCGGGCCATTATGTGACATATGCCCCGGCTTCTTGCAAGTCTAGCAGATTCGTTAATCGATGGCGTCAATCTTCATCAAATATGAGGTTTCCACTGACTGTGACTTCCCTTCGCCATGATAAGAATTGTGCCTTTGAGGCCGTGAACCGTTGCATTTCTCCATCCGAGCATTCTAGTTGGCGCTGTTGATGCAATCAGCTACTGTGATCATTTGCAAAAGTTCGTCCTGAATGCCAAAAATAGAAAATGCTTGTCGAATATCTCTCTTGAGGCTTTTGCTGTAAAAGGAGAGTTCATCAGGGATGAGGTCGCTACCGATGATGATTTCACAAAATCGCTAAGTGTGCTCCATCACGCTGGACTGCTGACGCAAGCATTGAAGCCTGCACCATGCACCATAAGTCTCGTTCATATTTCCAAAGTAAGCGAGAGTGGTGTGCGTGAAGTCCTTCCAATTCTTCGGTGGCGCCAGGGAGTCGTGCCACGTCGAATTGATCTTCTTGAGAGGTAGGACGACTGCGGTCCACAATGTGAGAGCTGTTGCGTGGGCCGTTGTTTCAGCCCCACAGGTCTCCATATGTCCTTGGATGTTCTTTAGATCAGACAACCAACTCAAATCCGTGCCATGCAAAAGCGAGGCTGCGAGGTCATCTTCTTCGTGTCATTGTTGACCCTAGCAGCGGTGAAGTATACCTCCAAATTCGTCAGCCACATAATGACCATCGGTCCTTTTTGTTTTGTGCAACTGAACGGCTCAGGGAGTGCCGGGCGAATCTTGGGTTGGATGGAAAGTTGAATATTTTTCTGGATGATCACTGCTTCACATGCTTACAGGTATTTGACAAGGTCGTGGGTTGTCTGGAGGTCACATGGCTGGCGCTCTCTGTTGCATTATTGAATCTTACTAGGCTGAATGGCAATGCACTGCCTAGTCTACAGTGTATGCCCTATCATACAGCTCAGACAGGTCGTAGTCCTCGTGAGGGTAGCAGCCACGGTGATTGCAAGAAAGAAGTGACCACTGCACTGGTTCCGCCCTGGCCTTGTGGTATGCGACTTCCTCTTCGATGTGGTCGTGCTTAGGCTGAGTTGTTGGATGACGTGGGAATAGGCTCGGTGTCGGGCGGCAACGCTGCAGTGCCGGCTTTCTAGCTACGCGGCTCGGCCACTGCTACTGCTTCTGTGGCTGCTGTTGTTTCTGCCACTGTTACTTCTGCTGTGGCGGCTGCTGCTACTGCTGCAGGTGCTCTTGCTACTGCAGTTCCAACGAGGGTAAAGATGCACGTCATGCTGCTGAGTTAGCTGCTGCTGCTGCCCCCGCTGCCGCCGATGCTGTTGCTATGCCTGCTTCTGCCGCTGCCGCTGCTGCTGTTGCGGCCGAGGCTGCTGCTGCTGCTATAGGTGTTGCGGCTGCTGCAGCGCATGCGTGGGTGCAGATGCACTTCAGGCTGCTTGAATAGCCATTGCTGCTGCTGTTGCTACCGTCGCAGCTGATGTGGATGCTGCAATGTGTGCACAGTTGCAGATGCCGTTCAGGCTACTAGAGTAGCTGCCTTTGTTGCCATTGCTGATACTGCTGAGGCAGCTGCTGTAGTTGCTGCTGCTGTGGCTGCTACGCTTGCTGTTTGCAATGCTACACCGCATTTGCTCGGGTGAATTCAGTCCCGAGGCTGCCGCGATGTGGGTGCGACAGGCGAAAATCAATGCTGAGATTGCTGATGTTTCTATTGCAGCCAATGCAACTGATGTCACGGCTGCTCACACGCTCAGGCAAAGCTACCCCCAAGACCGACGTCGGTGTGGCATTGCTGTCAACATTGATGGTTGTGGCAGTCAATAGCCACCGTCAGCCAAGAGAGACCGACGAGATGACAGTGAAGTTGGCAGAAGCAACTGCCAGGCCTGCTGGAACCGGCGGAGGCGGCAGAGGCGGCTCTCCTCCCGGCCAAGACCATGAATGGTGTGATGTGTTACCAGTTTCCACGAGGCTTTGGCCTCCTTGCTCTGATATCAGTAGTTACTGGTGATTGCTCAACTTAGGCTATGTGATCACGCATGGATGCAATGGCAAGGAGTGACACGTACGCCATGGAATGGAGCAACCGGCACTTAGGTCTGTGCAAGAAAGAAAGAGTAACAAGCGAACAACGGGCGAGCGAGGTGATAGAAACCGGTCAACTGGGCCACCCACATGAGTGGATTGCGTGGGGCCTGGCTGCCACCTTGGGATCAAACCTGACCCGTCGGCAGCGACATCAGTTTCTCACACGCCAAAATAAACTATACGCGTGGTCCAACAGGATCAGCAACCCGGCTACACCATGCAAGAGCCTGAACAAACATGCACGACTGAAGATCAGTCAACCACATCGACCACGAGCATCTGTGGGTGCATGCACTCTACCATGTATTGCTCCTTTTCTTCCTAAAGGGAAAGCAAGTTATGGTGATCACAACCTGTGAGCACCCAAACATGTCCAGGATGGACACAACATGCACCGCTCTTACACTCGGCTGATGTGCCACGAGTGCATCACCCATCAGGCATACGACGATGTTGCGTCCGAGAGTCCGCTCCACTTCTGATTTTCACTTTGCAGTGATGGTTTGTGCGTGGCAACACTAGACCTTATGAATGACCTACAAAAGGTACAGACAGCTCCCTGCAGAGGAAAGTTGGGTGTCATTGTCATGCACTCGACTTGAGTCAAGTGCATGACAATGACAAATCTGCTGCCTTTTGTTACCCCTAGGAGCAATGCGGAAGAGCGTCACATCTGCCACATGACCATGAGCCACCATGCTCTACAAGGTGGTGGTGGATAGAGGAGTAAATTTCTGACCATCAAGTACAGAGACAACCACAAGAGCCACTTTGGGAGACATTGTGGCCCCCTCCTTAGTGCGGGAAGGGGGGTGGGGGATAAAAACAGGGGCGCATGAGGCAAGGAGAAGAATGTGGCATTTAATGGCCAGACGTTTAGGCAACATGTACCACACATTTAAGCAAGTCGATCAAGAACAAGAATTGGCAGCAGCCAATGAATTCCATAGTAATCTCTTTAAGGAGCATGGGTCAACACATTGGCACAGTGCAACACAAGAGTGCTGAAAGACGGGACATGGGTGTTGCAAGTAGTGCAAATGTGTTGACCCAGGCATATTTTGCCGTCAACCGATGCCATATTAGGTGCTTATAGAGCCTCACTATGGGCCCTCCATCAATCACTTTTCTGCTTCACTATGTCGGGGTGTGACTTCAACGGGCTGGCGACTGGGAGTGCAGGGAGGGGTTGGTAATGGGTCCCTTGGAAGAGACGACATGGACTCATGCGGTTTTGCCTTCACGGCTACGTTGGCACCTTCAGGCTTGGAGTCCGCAGGTGTCAATGGCACTGCCCAAACGGCAGTAGGGAGTGCCTTGGTCGAGCAGGTTACCCCCTCCGTGGCCTTGTCCTTTGGTGATGATGCTGCTGTATGTTGTAGGGTGGATGATGTTCTGGATGCATCCATCCCATCCTGCATGCAGTAAATGTTCAGAATTGTCCATTTTAGCACAGGAAACACAGATTTGACGAGAAAGAGGACAGCAGCAGGAGGAAATAACAAGAGAGATGGGGGGAGGGAGGGAGGGAGGGAGGGAAGCAGGGAGGTAGGGAGGCGGGGAGGGA
>SZWC01020638.1:27927-40083 GCA_023375785.1 Penium margaritaceum
AAGGCAGGGGAGGAGAGGGGGAGAGGGAAGGTGAGGAAGAAAGAGGGGGAGGGAGAGAGCAGGAGAGGGAGAGGGAAAAGAGCGAGTGGGAGAGGTGTAGGGAGAGGGAGAAGGAGAGGGAGAGGGAGGAAAGGAAGAGAGGGAGAGGAAGAGAGAGGTGGAGGGGGATAGGGAGAGGGATAGGGAGAGGGAAAGGGAGAGGTAGTGGGAGGGAGAGAGGAGGAGGGGGGGGGTGGAGAGGAGGGGGAGAGGGACAGAAGAATGGAGGTGGAGGAAGGGATGGAGGGACAAATGGACAGAGGGCAGGATGGTGAGAGAAAGAGAGGGAGTCAGGGAGGGAGAAGGACGGAGGGAGAAATGGCAGGATGGAGGAAGATGGAGAGTGAGAGAGGGAGGGAGGGTGGGAGGGAGCGGGGGAGGGAGAGGAAGCGAGGGGAGGGAAGAGAGATAGAGAGAGCGGGGAGGAGGTAGGAGAGAGAGAAAGAGTGTGGGAGAGAGGCCAATCGGGGGCAGGAAACTAGAGACATGGAAATTGTAGGCACAATCAGACCTACCCGAATCCACGGTGATCCAAGTGTGGGGACTGCTGCTGCTGCTGTGATTTCGCCAGCAGAGAAAGGTGTTGACGGACCACGTAGCATGTGTACACCTTTTGAAGGCTGGGCCTGCTGCTGCAGAGGCTGCTGCTGCTGCTGCTGCTGCTGCTGCTGCTGCTGCTGCTGCTGCTGCTGCTGCTGCTGCTGCTGCTGCTGCTGCTGCTGCTGCTGCTGCTGCTGCAGCTGCAGCAGCTGTTGATCATGACAGTGCAAGAGACGAACGTGCTTGTGATGGAGCTCTGGCTGCTGTTGCGGAGAGCTATGCAGCTGCACCGGCAGCGGGGCCTGCTTTGCATGCATGACTGTGTGGGTCTCACTACTGAACACCCCGCAGACGAGAACGGGCTCACTGCTAGGCTGCCCCATCTTGGCTGACCGTGAGGGGATCTGACCAGGAAGTTGAGCGAAGGCAGCAGAATCATCACCTCTTCCTGATGCTTCTAACTCTGTTGTCACTGCTGCTGTGGCTGCTGCTGATGGTGCTGCTGCTGCTGCTGCAGCTCCTGCTGCTGGTGGTGCCACGGCCAGTGCTGGAGCTGTCGCTGTCACCGCTGTTGCATGGGCATCGAGCTTCCGTAAATGCGTACACCTAGAGCTGCTGCTGCTACTGCTGCTGCTGCTGCTATTGCTGCTGCTGGTTGTGCTGCCACCCCTCCCATGCCCACTGTACGTGCTGCTGCAGCTACTCCAACTGCAGCTGCTGCTGCCAGCGCCACTGCTCTTGCAAGGACTAGACACTGCTATTGTAGTTGATGCTGTTGCTACTGCCACAGCACCAGCAGCAGCAGCAGCAGCAACTACTGCTGCTGTATCCTCTACATCCTCCTGAGCGGAGGGAGCAGCCGCTACAACATCTGCCTTCTGTGCAGCAGCAGCAAGGCTGCTAAGGCTCACCACAGACGGGGTCGCACTGCCCTTGCGATACTGGCCGGACAGCCCAGCCGGGGCTGGTGCTACCGGATGCAACGCACGCTTGGAGACACCGAGTTCGCAGGAAGCGGTGGCACGCGACAGTAAGTTCCCCTTAAGTGCAGTCGCTGCCACGGCTGACGCTCCTGCTGTTGCTGCTGCACCTGCTGTGGCTTCAACTCCCAATGTGCCTTGAGTTGCTGCTTTCACATCGGCAGAAGGCGCCAGAGGGAGGGGCAGGAAGGGCAGGGAAGGCTGTAAGTGATGATCTAGGGCCTGCTGCGGCTGCGGCTGCGGCTCCAACTCTGATCGACCTCTCCCCAGGTGCAACAAGCTGCTGGTGCCGCTGCCGGGCCGCAGCTGCGGAGGGGCCTGCTGCCTGCTTGGCTCCACCAAGGACGATGATCCCCCAGGGTGGCGGCGGTGGCGATCTCCGTCAACTAGAGATGGAGTTGGCGAGGGAAAGGGATCAGGAGAGGTGCGCTTTCTCTTGCCACTCAGATTCACTCCTGATCCTCTCTCCCTCTGCCGACATCCCTCGTCCCTCGTGACCCTGCTTGCCTCTTCACAGCCTCCCTCGTCAGACTTCTGCTCCAACGCAGCCCCGCCGCCTCCTACGTCATTGCCTCCTTCTCTTCTCATTGACTTCCGCCCGCCCTGCTCGACCAAGAGGTGCGGAAATGGTCGCTTCATCCTGCTCTTGCAGATGAGGCTGCCCCCTCCGTGACTTCCAGTCTCCGCTGCTTCTGCACCGCTCCGCGACCCAGCTGGTGGCCCCACACTGCTTCCAACCAACCTCTCCCCCTCCTCCTCCTCTTCTTCTTCCTCCTCCTCCTCCTCCTGTTCCTCCTCACCTTCACTACCAATGCGCCAGCCGCCATCCCTCCCGTCCACAAACTCATTCGACTCGGCCCCACTAGCAAAACGCGTCTTTGACACCTCACACTTGACCGCAGCAGGGGCAAGTGCGGCAGCTGCTGCAACGCCAACGGCAGAAGCGGCGGAACAGCCAGCTGTGCCGGCAGGTGCAGGGCGGACTGCACCCACCCCCCAGTGGATCACCTCTCCACCCCTTTCCCCTCCTTCTCTTCCCACATCCTGTGCACCTCCTCCCCTCATCGCCGAGGCAGTCAGCGTACTACAGCCGCCAAAGCCAGAAAGGCGGCCGTCTGAGAGGCTGCACTGCCTCCCGACGTCGCCTCTGCTGCCGCAGCCAGGGTGCCCAGTTCTGCCGTGACCTCCGATCCAACTGACACCAGCAGCCGCCGGCAGCAACAGCGGCGAAAGGTCCCCTGCTGCAGCTGCTGCCACCTGACACGAGCCGGAAACACAAGCCGGCGCAGAAGCAGGCTGCCGAGCTGTTGCTGTTGCTGTTGCTGCAGCAGGAGAGGCAGTGGAGGTGGGTCCAGGGGCAGACCCAGGAATTGCTCTGACAGCAGTGGGCCTTGCCGGGCCACAGTCAGCGTAAATGGGTGATGCACCATCCTCACCACGCGCATGGGGAAGGCGGGAGATGCCAACAATGACGGGGGATGTTTCGCTGCTGCCTTGAGGTTGTCCCCCAGGTGTGAAGGCTGATCCTGCCACTGCAGGAGCACAAGCCTTTCCAACCTCAACCGCGACAACAGCAGCAGCAGCAGGAGCAGGAGCAGGAGCAGAAGCAGGAATCTGGCTGCGGGCAGTCGCACCCGGAGCAGCAACACTGGCAGCAACAGAAGCCGGGACCCCTGCGCTGGAACCGACCGCCACAGCAGTTGCAGCAGGCAAAGAACCACTTCCTGGGGAGGCAGCTGCGGCGGACGCATGAGGGGCAGCAGCAGAGGGCGGGTGAGGGACAGCGGCAGCAGCAGCAGCAGCAGCAGCAGCAGCAGCTGCCTGAAGGAGGGACTCCCTCAAACTCGCCAAGCCCGGTCCCACCTCTCCCAGGGTGAGACGCTCCTCGCCGCCCGGCAAGACCTCTCGGAGCACCCGCATGCGGGACGACGGCGTCAGCGAGGACAGCAGGGGGATGGATGAGGGAGAGAACACTGTGCTCGGAACCTGCAAAGCGGCAGACGCTTCCGCCGCTCCCCCTCCTACTGCCCCTGTTGCTGCCGCTGCTGATTCACCTTTAACTGCCACTTCTGCCTCTGCAGCATCATTTACCATAGGTGATGCTGCAGCTGCCATGGTATCTGCGCCACAGGTGCACCGAGCATCGGTACAGGTGATGTTGCTGGTGCTGCTGCTGTTCTTGCCATCACAACATCGGCCACAGGCAGGGACCAAGGAAGCAGCATAGGAACGGACAAAACCACCATCACCACTGTTGTGCCCCCCCACCCCATCTTCTGCTCGCCCTACCACACCTCCTCCTCGACCACTAGGCTGGCCCAGCAGCTCCTGTGGCAGCACCAGCAGCCTCTTCTTCTGCTGCTGCTGCTCTTGATTCTGACTCTGTCGCTGCTCCTGCTGCTGCTGTGCCAGCGGCAGGAGGGGTGGCTGCTGCTGCTGCTGTTGCTGCTGCTGCTGTTGCTGCTGCTGCTGCATTGTTTGTCGCTGCTGCTTCATTTCCAACATGATCTGCCCCTGCTGCTGGTCCTCCTGACGCTGCCCCTGCCCTTTATGCAGAAGATGTAGCAGCGGCACACGCAGAGCGAGAGAGTGCGCCTTGAGGTGCGGACGAGGATGTCTCATCATGGGGGAAGATGAGACTAATGGAGCCGCACCTGGAAGTGGTCCTCCCTGCTGCAGTTGATGCAGCAACAGCTGCTCTTGCTGCTGGTGCTGCTGCAACTGTAGTTGTTGCTGCCACTGGTCTTGCTGATGCTGGTGCTGCTGATGCTGATGCTGCTGCTCCTGCTGCTGCTTCTGCTGCTGCTGCTGCTGCTGTCCCTGCTGTCCTAAAAGTTGGGGTGACATCGCTACTACCTCCTGCTGCTGCAACAGAAGCACCTGCAGGGGCGCCTGCTGCGGATGTGGTGGCGCCACAACGGCAGGGCACTGTGGTTTTGTTGATCCCTGCTGGTGTTGCTGCAGCAAATGCAGCTGCTTCTCCAGCTGAGGCTGCTCTGTTGGCACCTGCTCCTCCTCCTCCCGCGGCCGCCACTGCAGCTGCTGCTGCTCCTGCTGCTGAAGCTGCAAACTTATCATATTGTCTGACCCACGGACAGCAGCACCTACCGTGTCAGCGCATGCTTCCCTGAGCAAAGAAGCAGAGTAGAGAGCAGGTGCAGGTGCAGTTGCAGCTGCAGCAGCAGGTGTAGATACAGCGGCAGGTGTAGATGCAGCGGCAGGTGTAGCCCTGGCAACGGCGGCAACTGCTGCGCTCTCACAAGGAGTCTTCGGCGCAGGCACAGGCGCACTGCCCAAGTCCAGAACAGCATCCATCGCCCCATTGCTCTCCTGAACACGAGTACCTTCACCTCCTCCCCCAGCTCCTCCACCCCTTCTGCCTGCTGCACACTCCTCATGTTTGGTGCCCATCCACCTCCCTCTCCCGGCACTCCACACAGCCGGGCCCTGTGCTGCAGCCATCGCCCATCTCCTGCTCTTGCTCTTGCTGCGGGCCACTATGGAGGGCCACCGCTGGAACAGCAGGGCACCCCCGCTGCTGCCGCTGCCTCCGCTGTAAGATACACGGGCCACAGCCTCGGCACCCTCCCTGAGGGAAGATGCGCTGGCTTCGCCGGCACCGTCAGTTGGAGCACATGCAGGACCATTAGTAGGGAGGCACACGCAGTCCCCTTCCGTGCTTGTCCAACCACCAGAAAAATGCGGTTTACAGCCAAGAGCACACCCACTGCCCCGAGAACCAGCCATACCTGCTTCTGCCCCCCCTGCCGCCGCTGCCACTTCTGCTGCTGCTGTGGCTGGTCGGCAACCCAAAGCTGGACTGGAAGCTGCTGCCGCTGCTGCTGCTGCTGCTGCTGCTGCTGCCTCTGAAGCAGCTGTCCCTGCTACAGCCACCACCGAACTTGCCTCTTTTGCAAAATTGCCATCGCACGGTCTCAAAGAAGGGCCAGCAGGGGGGCAGCTGGGCCTCAGAGACAGCCCAGCAGGCGAAGCACCACGCTGTCCCGCAGCCGTGCCGATTCCACAAGAGGACAACACAGCCCCAGCGATGTCTCCCTGCCCATGTTTCGCGCCCTTAGCCATGTACACAGGGGACACGAGCGGGGGGTGGTAGAATAAGCAGTCATCATCCAAGTAAGCCTCTGCTGCGGTCTGCAGTAGCAGAGTCTGTGCTGGTGACAGCACAGACTCGGCTGGAGGCTTTTGCTGGTGCTGGCTGTCCTGAACCGGCTGCAGCTGCTGCTGCTGCTCCTGCTGTTGCTGTTCTTGTTGCTGCTGCTGTTGGAGCAGCTGCTGCTGATGCTGGTCAAGTTGTGGCTGCAAAACTGGCAAGCTGACTGCGCCAGGACCAGAGCTGGCAGGGCCATGAGATGCAGCTTGTCTGGAGTCCAAGCGACGCGGGGAGGCAGAGAGGCCTGCGCCGCGAGGAGAAAAAGGGTCGGGAAGGAGGGGGAAAACACTGGTGCGCGGAGAGCGAAGGTACACACGAGGAGAGGCAAAACCAAAGCGAGGCGACTGGAGGGCGGAGAGACAGCTGCTGCTGGCAGTGTTGCCGATCGCCGCGTCGTCGTCGAAGCAGTGGTACTCCTCCACAACCTGCTGCGCCGCAGCAAACAGCAGAAGGTCGTCATCCACTCTGAGGAGCATGCTGCTGGCGCAGCCAGAGCAGTCGGTCGACGCAGCAGGCCCATGAGCTAGAGCCTGACCATGCGACTTCGCCTCAGCGGGGACGTGAACCTGACCGCTGGCCTGCACATGATCCATCCCGTGGTCTTGGAACCAGGGTGGCCCCGAATTCTCCTGCAGGGCCATGGTCGGACAGCCGTTCGCAACACCCCCGATCCTCGCGTCAGTCACAGTCCCCCTCACCACCTCCGTGCACTCGGTCCCTCCAGTAGGCCAGGCTCTGCCGAGCACTCCGGTGCTCATGAACAGCGGTGCGGACTGAGACCCGCACCCGGGCTCGTCTGCATGCGCAGCGTTCAAGGGGCCAGCAGCGGTGGGCCCAGCCACTGAAAGAGCCACACCAGCAGCAGCGGCAGCAACAGGAGCAAAGGCGGCGGAATGCTGCTCTGCTGCTGTTCCGCCCGACGGAACCCCACAGGCCACTTGACCAGACATCAGAGTTTTCGCCCCCAAGGGTCCAAGACTGCCGCATACCGTCTGCCCGTGAATCGACCCACCAGGCAGCTGCGTTGCCGACCAAGTCCTGGCCCTGCTGCCAACCCCACCGCCACCGCCGCAGACCCCACTTCCTCCTACTGCCATTGCCGACTCTGTGGCCGCACCTGCAACGGCGTCGCCCGATCCTCCTCCCACATCCCTGTGTTGAAATCCAGTCGCAGGGAGGCTGCGTCCAAGATCGCACGTGGAGGCCACGCCGACCATGCTGGGTGGGCTGCAACCTGGGCACTGCAGGTGGGCTTGCCCCTCCCCAGTCACAGCCGTGGCAGCAGCAGCCACAACAGAAGCGGCAACAGGAGCGGCGGCAGCGCTGCCCACGAAGGGCACTGTGTGTACATCCGCAGGTGGCAGGCACATGTGCGCTGCTGTGATTGCATGAGAGTGGGTAGCTCCGGAAGTGATGCCCACGGAAGGAGTCCTGCTAGCAGTCGACAAGTGAATTGCCACATGCTGCTGCTGCTGGTATGGCTGCTGCTGCTGCTGCTGCTGCTGCTGCTGCTGCTGCTGCTGCTGCTGATGCTGCTGCTGCTGGACTGGTTGCTGCTGCCGCTGCTGCTGCTGGCCAAGTTGCTGCTGTGGTTGTTGCTGTGGTGGAGGTGGTGCATGTAGCAGTTGCTGTGCTCCTTCCTTCAAATGCAGCTGTGATGGAGTTGGTCGGCGCAGCAGCCGCAGCTGTGGCAAAGGGTGAGCACTTGGCTGCAGCTGCTGCTGCTGCTGCTGCTGCTGCTGCTGCTGCTGCGGCGGCTCAAGCTGCACACTGCAAAGGTGTGAATTTTGCTGCTCCTGCTGCTTCTGCAGTGGTGGATTGATGAGCAAAGAAACACTCTGCTGCTGCTGATGCTGCAGCTGCTGATGCTGATGCTGCTGCTGCTGCTGCTGCTTCTGCTGCTGCTGCTGCTGCTGCAGCTGCTGCTGCTGCTGCTGCTGCTGCTGCTGCTGCTGCTGCTGCTGCTGCTGCTGCTGCTGCTGCTGGTCTGATGGCTGCTGAGGCCAGATGGATTTCTGGAGCGAGGCTGGATGCTGGTGCGGCAGTGGTGATTCTGATTGCATTCCCTGGTGCTGAAGCTGCGGTTGCTGCAGTTGCCGGAGTTGCTGCTGTGGCTGGTAGTGGCTCACAAGCGGTTGCTGCTGCTGCCATTGGTGTGCTTGTTCTTGTTGCTGTTGTTGCTGCTGCTGCTCCTGATGCTGCTGCTGCTGCTGCTGCTGCTGGTGCTGCTGCTGCTGCTGCTGCTGCTGCTGCTGCTGCGATCGAAGAGGCCTGACTGAGACTTGAGGTGGAGTGGGCAACCAAAACGACGGCTGGATGTCCATAACAGGGGTTGGCTTTTCAGAGCCAGGATTCGATGCGGGCGCTGCCATACCCACACAGCTGCCACCCAATCCTGGGGGCAGCAGTATCTGCTTGCTCGCCGGCTGCTGATGCCGATGCTGCTCCTGTTGCTGCTGCTGCTGATGCTGATGCTCCTGCTGCTGATGCTGCTGCTGCTGATGCTGCTGCTGCTGCTGCTGCTGCTGCTGCTGCTGCTGCTGCTGCTGCTGCTGATGATGCTGCTGATGCTGCAGATGCTGCAGATGCTGCTGCGGCGGTTGGTGGCTGGCCGCTGTTGCTGAAGCAAGCGCCATAGTTGATGGTGTTGGGACTCTTGCAGCAGAAGGGAGGAGAGGAAGAGGTGATGGAGGAGGAAGAGGGGGATGTGAAGGTGGACGAGGAGGGGAGTAACATGCTTGACCAGCCAAATGCTTCGATCCCCAGCTAACACCAACACTGAGGGAGCTTCGTTGCTGCTGCTGCTGCTGCTGCTGCTGCTGCTGTGATCCCTGCTGCTGTGGTTGCCGCTGTTGCTCAGCTGGCAGCAAGGGTGACGACCAGGCAAAGGACCAGGGTGAAGAGGTAGCTGACACTGCAGGGGACTTAGTTTGAAGTGGGGACAGCAGGTAATGTGGTACTTGCTGCTGCTGCTGCTGCTGCTGCTGCTGCTGCTCCTGCTGCTGCTGCTGCTGCAGCAATGCTGATTGTGGGCAGTGGTGTTGTTGCTGTTGCAGCAGATGCTGCTGCTGCTGCTGCTGCTGCTGCAGCAACCCCAGCGGCTGCTGCTGCTGCTCCAGCGGCGCCTGCTGCTGCTGAGGCTGTCGCTGTTGCTGCTGCAGCTGCTGGACCTGCTGCGGCTGCACCTGCTGCAGCAGAAGCAGACTCCTTGGTCCATCTGGCAGAGCCAGGGAGGGTGGATGGAAGGGCTGCCCCGGCGTCGAGAGGAGGAGTGGCGAAGCAGGCTGCAGAAGCATGGAAGTAAAGCGGCCAGGAAACTGCACTGGCTGTCCATGAGGTTCTGCGCTCTGCTGGGACTGGTGCTGGTGCAAGCCCGGACCCTGTGGCGTGTGCTGGTGCTCAGTCAGTGGCTGATGCTGCGCACTCTGAAACTGCTGCTGTGGCAGCAGTCCCTGCTGCTGATGTTGAAACTGCTGCTGCTGCTGCTGCTGCTGTGGAGGATGTGGACTTCGCAGGTGCTGGAGCTGCTGGGGTTGTGAAACACTCGTCTTTTCTCTAGCAGGCTGTGTGGCAGGAGGCAACTGCACAAGAGACGGCAGCAGGACAGGCTGCTCCCGCACAGACTGCACCACTGAACATTGCAGCGGGGCTGGCTGCGGCAAAGCAAGCTGCATAGCAGCTGGCTGCTGCATCCAGGAAGTTGATGAAGCAGACTGCTGCGAAAACATCTGCTGTGGAAATGGATGCTGCTCTGAACCCTGCTGAAATGACTGCTCCAGTACCAATGGGGGCTGCTGAAGAGAGGAACCCAACAAGGCAGGCTGCTGTGATGCAGACTGCAAAGGAGCAGCAGCAGCAGCAGCAGCAGCAGCAGCAGCAGGATTCAGCAGCGACACTTTTCCATGTGAGGCCTGCAGGGGCGCTGACAGTGCTGCCAGCTTCCCAGCCACGGGTGATGTCCCAATGCACAGGACGGCAGCAGCAGCAGGAGGCAATGCCTCGAAATGAGGAAGCAGGGTTGCAGCGGAAGAGAGGGGAGTTGTAGGCTGCATTGACACAAGCACGTAAGATGGGGGTGATGTGCTGGTCCCTGCAGACTGAACTGGTGGCATGGGCGGAGGTGGCGATAACAGCGGCTGCTTCTGCCATGGTGATGGACCTGGTACGATCTGCTCCTGTTGCTGATGCTGCTGTTGTGGTTGCTGCTGCTGCTGATGTGGTTGCTGCCCCTGCTGCTGCAGCAGCTGCTGCTGCTCCTTCTGCTGTTGCTGCTGTGCCTGGTGCTGCTGGTGTTCCTGCTGTGCCTGCTGCTGCTGCTGCTGCTGCTGCTGCTGCTGCTGTTGCTGCTGCTGTGGCTGATGATGCTGCTGACTAAGTCGCTGCTCCTGCTTTAGCTGGAAATTCTGGTGTTGCTGGTTGACTTGCTGGCAAGACTGTGGCCGGTCCTGCTGCTGCTGCTGCTGCTGCTGCTGATACTGATGCTGATACTGATGCTGCTCCTGCTGCTGCTGCTCATGCTGCTGATGCATGTATTGATGCTGCACCCGCTGAATAGGCGGATGCAATTGTTGCTGCTGCTGCTGCTGCTGCTGCAGCAACAAGTGGCCTGGCAGCTGTATGCTCCCTTCACAACCAACATTTGGAACATAGAAAGTCTGGCGTTGCGACAACTGCTGCTGACTCTCCCAATTCTGCGGTTGCTGCAGCTGCTGCTGCTGCTGCGGCTGCTGCTGCTGCTGTTGCTGCTGCTGATGCTGTTGTTGCTGCTGCTGCTGCTGCTGCTGATGCTGATGCTGCTGCTGCTGTTGCTGCTGCTGCTGCTGTTGCTGCTGCTGTGGCAGCGTTGCCGAAGGCTGCGGCAGCAATGGCTCTGGCTGTTGCTGCTGCTGCTGCTGCAGCAGCTGCTGTAGCTGTGGAAGCTGTGGGTCCTTGTCCAAGCGACGCTTCACGAAGCTGTTCCAGTGGTTCTTGATCGCGTTGTCGGTCCTGCGTCCGAAACAGCAACGGAGCACCACCGCACTCAGCGCAGTCTGGGCCATCGGTGGTAAGGCGGCCATAGCAGCTGCAGGAGCATCACTTACCAAAGTTATCCCCCCCCCCTCCCCCCCCCAAATTACCCCTCAGCACAATTCACCACACAGGGCCAGACACCCTTCGCCTTGCGCTAACGCCCGCCACACACCACACTTCCTTGTTGCGAGGACATGACCAGGCTAGCTGCACTCTACTGCACTGCAGGGAGTTTTCAGCGGAGGTCTGTGATCAGTGACATTTGCACAACGGACACACCGCCCCCCCCCCCCCCCCCCCCCCCCCGCCGCGCACTCCATCCCCAACCCCCCTCACTCACACGCACAGTCACACCCACAACCGTACGCACCTGCCCGGCAGCGACTTGGCAATCTCTGCCCACTTGTTGCCGTGTTGCGCGTGCGCCTGAATCAGGAGCCGGTCCTCCTCCTCCGACCAAGCATCGCGTCGGATGGCGGGGTTCAGATGGTTGTGCCACCTGATCCCACGCATGCATGCACCCACGCAACGCATCCATGCACAGTTGCCAATGCACGCAAGCACCAACACAAATGCACGCGGCATTGAAGAAGGCTCACAAGAAAAAGAATGGTAGTAATGCAATCAGGGCAAAATGCTGCACTTGTGACTGCTGATATTGCTGCCACTATGGACGTCTGCTGGTGCTGCTGCTCCTGCTGATGCCGCTGCTAATGCTGTTGCTGCTGCTGCTGCTGCTGCTGCTGCTGCTGCTGCTGCTGCTGCTGCTGCTGCTGCTGCTGCAGCAGCTGCTGCTGCTACAGCTGATCCTACTGCTGCTGCCCTGCTGCTGCTGCTGCTGCTGCTGCTGCTGCTGCTGCGTCAGCAACAGCAGAAGCAGTCGCAAAAGCCGAGGCAGCAATCAGAGAAGCAGCAATGGTAGCAGACAAAGCAGCCTGGCTGCTCCTGCTGTTGCAACTACTGCTGCCGATAAACACGGATGGCATGAACGAATGCGGAGAGACCCAGAGGACAACCGGCCTTCAGCGAGTCCACTTTGTGCCATCGTCAATAACACACGTGTCTTTTGTCATTGCCAACAACACGCGTGTGTTTTTTCATCGTTAACAACACACGTGTGTTTTGCCATCGTCAACAACACACGTGTCTTTTGTCATCGTCAACACCACACGTGTCTTTTGTCATCGTCAACAACGCACATGTCTTTTGTCATCGTCAACAACGGACGTGTCTTTTGTCATCGTCAACAACGCACGTGTCTTTTGTCATTATCGACAACGCACGTGTCTGTTGTCGTTATCAACAACGCACGTGTCACACAGACAGCTACAGCACACCACACTGACTTCCATGCGGCACACCACGTTGAAGAGATGGAGGCGGAGGAGACACTGCTCCGACAAGTGCAAGGGGGGG
>SZWC01020643.1:34099-47937 GCA_023375785.1 Penium margaritaceum
TCGTTGTACTTGGTAGTTGAGAACCGATATTTCCATAGCATTGTTTCCTGTCCTGACCGTTTGTGACTCGTGTTATGGTTGGTCAACGTTGACCACCCATATTGAAATTATGTGGTCATGATCAGTGACATATGCCTAGTTTGGTTGTTTGGTGTGCATATTAGCCACACCGTACCACTACATATTGGAGTTCTTTGTCCTTTCTAGTCAATACATATGCTTCTTAAAGCATTGTCTCTCCATCTGACCATTTGTGACTGGTGTTCTGAGTTGTCAGTGTTGACCACACAAACTGGACTTATTCAGTCGTAGTCAGTGANAACGTATTGAAGCCCCTTGTGCTTGCTATGTGATACTTGGTGTTCCCAAACCATTGTTTCCCCCTCTTACCATTTGTGACTCGAATTATGAGTTGTAAACGTTGACCACACACAGCGGATTTCTTTGGTCAAAGGCAGTACATATGCCTACTTTGGTCGGTCATTGTGCATGGTAGCCACACTGTGCTACTACTGACTGAAGGTCATTGTAATTGGTAGTTGAGGACCAATATTTCCATAGAATTGTTTCATGTCCTGACCGTTTGTGACTCGTGTTATGGTTGGTCATCGTTGACCACCCATATTGAAATTCTGTGGTCATGATCAGTGACATATGCCTAGTTTGGTTGTTTGGTGTGCATATTAGCCACACCGTACCACTACATATTGGAGTTCTTTGTCCTTTCTAGTCAATACATATGCTTCTTAAAGCATTGTCTCTCCATCTGACCATTTGTGACTGGTGTTCTGAGTTGTCAGTGTTGACCACACAAACTGGACTTATTCAGTCGTAGTCAGTGACGTATGCATCCTTTGATTGGTCACTGTGCTTGCTAGCCATACTGTGCCACTGCTTGTTGAAGGTCTTTGTACTTGCTAGTTGATAACTAGTGTTCCCAACCCATTGTTTTCCCCTCTGACCATCTGTGACTCGTGTTATGCGTTTTCAACGTTGACCACATGAAGTGAAATTCTTCCGTCATGGTCAGTGACATATGCATACTTTGGTTGGTCACTGTGCATTGAAGCCACATTGTGCCACTACATATTGAAGGTATTTGTACTTGCTAGTNGGTCATTGTGCATGGTAGCCACACTGTGCTACTACTGACTGAAGGTCATTGTAATTGGTAGTTGAGGACCAATATTTCCATAGAATTGTTTCATGTCCTGACCGTTTGTGACTCGTGTTATGGTTGGTCATCGTTGACCACCCATATTGAAATTCTGTGGTCATGATCAGTGACATATGCCTAGTTTGGTTGTTTGGTGTGCATATTAGCCACACCGTACCACTACATATGGGAGTTCTTTGTCCTTTCTAGTCAATACATATGCTTCTTAAACCATTGTCTCTCCCTCTGACCATTTGTGACTGGTGTTCTGAGTTGTCAGTGTTGACCACACAAACTAAACTTATTCAGTCGTAGTCAGTGACGTATGCATCCTTTGGTTGGTCAGTGTGCTTGCTAGCCATACTGTGCCACTGCTTGTTGAAGGTCTTTGTACTTGCTAGTTGATAACTAGTGTTCCCAACCCATTGTTTTCCCCTCTGACCATCTGTGACTCGTGTTATGCGTTTTCAACGTTGACCACATGAAGTGAAATTCTTCCGTCATGGTCAGTGACATATGCATACTTTGGTTGGTCACTGTGCATTGAAGGCACATTGTGCCACTACATATTGAAGGTATTTGTACTTGCTAGTAGATAACTAGTATTCACAAACCATTACCTTCCACCCTGACCATTTGTGACTCGTGTTGTGAGTTGTCAAAGTTTACCACGCTTCGTGACATTATTTGGTCATGGTCAGTGACATATGCCTACTTTGGTTGGTCATCGTGCATGGTTTCCACACCGTGCCACAATGTATTGAAGCCCCTTGTGCTTGCTATGTGATACTTGGTGTTCCGAAACCATTGTTTCCCACTCTGACCATTTGTGACTCGTATTATGAGTTGTAAACGTTGACCACACACATCCAATTTCTTTGGTCAAAGGCAGTACATATGCCTACTTTGGTCGGTCATTGTGCATGGTAGCCACACCGTGCTACTACTGACTGAAGGTCATTGTACTTGGTAGTTGAAAACCGATATTCTCATAGCATTGTTTCCTCTCCTGACCGTTTGTGACTCGTGTTATGGTTGGTCAACGTTGACCACCCATATTGAAATTCTCTGGTCATGATCAGTGACATATGCCTATTTTGATTGTTTTGTGTGCATATTAGCCACACCGTGCCACTACGTTTTGAAGTTCTTAGTCCTTTCTAGTCAATACATATGCTTCTCAAACCATTGTCTCTCCCTCTGACCATTTGTGACTCGTGTTATGAGCTGTCAATGTTGACCACACATAGTGGACTTATTCGGTCGTAGTCAGTGACGTATGCATCCTTTGGTTGGTCACTGTGCATTGAAGCCACATTGTGCCACTACATATTGAAGGTATTTGTACTTGCTAGTCGATAGCTAGTATGCACAAACCATTATCTTCCACCCTGACCATTTGTGACTCGTGTTATGAGTTGTCAAAGTTTACCACAGATAGTGATATTATTTTCTCATGGTCAGTGACATATGCCTACTTTGGTTGGTCATCGTGCATGGTCTCCACACCGTGCCACAGTGTATTGAAGCCCCTCGTGCTTGCTATGTGATACCTGGTGTTCCCAAACAATTTTTTTTCCCCTCTGACCATTTGTGACTCGTATTATGAGTTGTCAACGTTGACCACACACAGCGGATTCCCTTGGTCAAAGGCAATGCATATGCCTACTTTGGTCGGTCATTGTGCATGGTAGCCACACCGTGCTACTACTGACTGAAGTTCATTGTACTTGGTAGTTGAGAACCGATATTCTCATAGCATTGTTTCCTCTCCTGACCGTTTGTGACTCGTGTTATGGTTGGTCAACGTTGACCACCCATATTGAAATTCTCTGGTCATGATCAGTGAGATATGCCTATTTTGATTGTTTGGTGTGCATATTAGCCACACCGTGCCACTGCGTATTGAAGTTCTTTGTCCTTTCTAGTCAATACATATGCTTCTCAAACCATTGTCTCTCCCTCTGACCATTTTTGACTCGTGTTATGAGTTGTCAATGTTGCCCACACATTGTGGACTTATTCGGTCGTAGTCAGTGACGTATGCATCCTTTGGTTGGTCACTGTGCACGCAAGCCATACCGTGCCACTGCTTGTTGAAGGTCTTTGTACTTGCTAGTTGATAACTAGTGTTCCCAACACATTGTTTTCCCCTCTGACCATTTGTGACTCGTGTTATTTGTTTTCAACGTTGACCACATGAAGTGAAATTCTTTCGTCATGGTCAGTGACATATGCATACTTTGGTTGGTCACTGTGCATTGAAGCCACATTGTGCCACTACATATTGAAGGTATTTGTACTTGCTAGTCAATATTTAGTATGCACAAACCATTATCTTCCACCCTGACCATTTGTGACTTGTGTTATGAGTTGTCAAAGTCTACCACACTTGGTGACATTATTTGCTCATGGTCAGTGACATATGCCTACTTTGGTTGGTCATCGTGCATGGTCTCCACACCGTGCCACAGCGTATTGAAGCCCCTTGTGCTTGCTATGTGATACTTGGTGTTCCCAAACCATTGTTTCCCCCTCTGACCATTTGTGACTCGTATTATGAGTTGTAAACGTTGACCACACACATCGGATTTCTTTAGACAAAGGCAGTACATATGCCTACTTTGGTCGGTCATTGTGCATGGTAGCCACACCGTGCTACTACTCACTGAAGGTCGTTGTACTTAGTAGTTGAGAACCGATATTCCCATAGCATTGTTTGCTGTCCTGACCATTTGTGACTCTTGTTATGGTTGGTCAACGTTGACCACCCATATTGAAATTCTCTGGTCATGATCAGTGACATATGCCTATTTTGGTTGTTTGGTGTGCATATTATCCACATCATGCCACTACGTATTGAAGTTCTTTGTCCTTTCTATTCAACACATAGGCTTCCCAAACCATTGTCTCTCCCTCTGACCATTTGTGACTCGTGTTATGAGTTGTCAATGTTGACCACACATAGTGGACTTATTCGGTCGTAGTCAGTGACATATGTATCCTTTGGTTGGTCAGTGTGCACGCTAGCCATACCGCGCCACTGCTTGTTGAAGGTCTTTGTACTTCCTAGTTCAAAACTAGTGTTCCCAACCCATTGTTTTCCTCTCTGACCATTTGTGACTCGTGTTATGCATTTTCAACGTTGATCACATGAAGTGAAATTCTTTCGTCATGGTCAGTGACATATGCATATTTTGGTTGGTCACTGTGCATTGAAGCCACATTGTGCCACTATATATTGAAGGTATTTGTACTTGCTAGTAGATAACTAGTAGTCACAAACCATTACCTTCCACCCTGACCATTTGTGACTCGTGTTGTGAGTTGTCAAAGGTTACCACACTTAGTGACATTATTTGGTCATGGTCAGTGACATATGCCTGCTTTGGTTGGTCATCGTGCATGGTCTCCACACTGTGCCACAATGTATTGAAGCCCCTTGTGCTTGCTATGTGATACTTGGTGTTCCCAAACCATTCTTTCCCCCTCTGACCATTTGTGACTCGTATTATGAGTTGTCAACGTTGACCACACACAGTGGATTTCTTTGGTGAAAGGCAGTACATATGCCTACTTTGGTCGGTCATTATGCATGGTAGCCACACCGTGCTACTACTGACTGAATGTCGTTGTACTTGGTAGTTGAGAAATGATATTCTCATAGCATTGTTTCCTCTCCTGACCGTTTGTGACTCGTGTTATGGTTGGTCAACGTTGACCACCCATATTGACATTCTCTGGTCATGATCAGTGACATATACCTAGTTTGATTGTTTGGTGTGCATATTAACCACACCGTGCCACCACGTATTTAAGTTCTTTGTCCTTTCTAGTCAATACATATGCTTCCCAAACCATTGTCTCTCCCTCTGACCATTTTTGACTGGTGTTATGAGTTTTCAATGTTGACCACACATAGTGGACTTATTCGGTCATAGTCAGTGACGTATGCATCCTTAGGTTGGTCACTGTGCACGCTAGCCATACCGTGCCACTGCTTGTTGAAGGTCTTTGTACTTCCTAGTTGAAAACTAGTGTTCCCAACACATTGTTTTCCTCTCTTACCATTTGTGACTCGTGTTATTCATTTTCAACGTTGATCACATGAAGTGAAATTCTTTCTTCATGGTTAGCGACATATGCATACTTTGGTTGGTCACNGTGCAATGAAGCCACATTGTGCCACTACATATTGAAGGAATTTTTACTTGCTAGTAGATAACTAGTATTCACAACCCATTACCTTCCACCCTGACCATTTATGACTCGTGTTGTGAGTTGTCAAAGTTTACCACACTTAGTGACATTATTTGCTCATGGTCAGTGACAAATGCCTACTTTGGTTGGTCATCGTGCATGGTCTCCAAACCGTGCCACAACGTATTGAAGCCCCTTGTGCTTGCTATGTGATACTTGGTGTTCCCAAACCATTGTTTCCCCCTCTCACCATTTGTGACTCGTATTATGAGTTGTAAACGTTGACCACACACAGCGGATTTATTTGGCCAAAGGCAGTACATATGCCTACTTTTGTCGGTCATTGTGCATGGTAGCCACATCGTGCTACTACTGACTGAAAGTCGTTGTTCTTGGTAGTTGAGAACCGATATTCCCATAGCATTGTTTTGTGTCCTGACCGTTTGTGACTCGTGTTATGGTTGGTCAACGTTGACCACCCATATTGAAATTCCCTGGCCATGATCAGTGACATATGCCTAGTTTGGTTGTTTGGTGTGCATATTAGCCACACCGTGCCACTAAGTATTGAAGTTCTTTGTTCTTTGTAGTCGATACATAGGCTTCCCAAACCATTGTCTCTCCCTCTGACCATTTGTGACTCGTGTTATGAGTTGTCAATTTTGACCACACATAGTGGACTTATTCGGTCGTAGTCAGTGACGTATGGATCCTTTGGTTGGTCACTGTGCATGCTAGCCATACCGTGCCACTGCTTGTTGAAGGTCTTTGTACTTGCTAGTTGATAACTAGTGTTACCAATCCATTGTTTTCCCCTCTGACCATTTTTGACTCGTGTTATGCATTTTCAACGTTGACCACATGAAGTGAAATTCTTTCGTCATGGTCAGTGACATATGCATCCTTTGGTTGGTCACTGTGCATTGAAGCCACATTGTGCCACTACATATTGAAGGTATTTGTACTTGCTAGTAGATAACTAGTATTCACAAACCATTACCTTCCACCCTGACCATTTGTGACTCGTGTTGTGAGTTGTCAAAGTTTACCACACTTAGTGACATTATTTGGTCATGGTCAGTGACATATGCCTGCTTTGGTTGGTCATCGTGCATGGTCTCCACACTCTGCCACAACGTATTGAAGCCCCTTGTGCTTCCTATGTGATACTTCGTGTTCCCAAACCATTGTTTCCCCCTCTGACCATTTGTGACTCGTATTATGAGTTGTCAACGTTGACCACACACAGCGGATTTATTTTGTCAAAGGCAGTACATATGCCTACTTTGGTCGGTCATTGTGCATGGTAGCCACACCGTGCTACTACTGACTGAATGTTGTTGTACTTGGTAGTTGAGAACCGATATTCTCATAGCATTGTTTCCTCTCCTGACCGTTTGTGACTCGTGTTATGGTTGGTCAACGTTGACCACCCATGTTGAAATTCTCTGGTCATGATCAGTGACATATGCCTAGTTTGGTTGTTTGGTGTGCATATTAGCCACATCGTGCCACTACGTATTGAAGTTCTTTGTCCTTTCTAGTCAATACATAGGCTTCCCAAACCATTGTCTCTCCCTCTGACCATTTGTGACTCGTGTTATGAGTTTTCAATGTTGACCACACATGGTGGACTTATTCGGTCGTAGTCAGTGACGTATGCATCCTTTGGTTGGTCACTGTGCAAGCTAGCCATACCGTGCCACTGCTTGTTGAAGGTCTTTGTACTTCCTAGTTGATAGCTAGTGTTCCCAACCCATTGTTTTCCCCTCTGACCATTTGTGACTCGTGTTATGCATTTTCAACGTTGACCACATGAAGTGAAATTCTTTCTTCATGGTCATTGACATATGCATACTTTGGTTGGTCACTGTGCATTGAAGCCACATTGTGCCACTACATATTGAAGGTATTTGTACTTGCTAGTAGATAACTAGTATTCACAAACTATTACATTCCACCCTGTTCATTTGTGACTCGTGTTGTGAGTTGTCAAAGTTTACCACACTTAGTGACATTATTTGGTCATGGTCAGTGACATATGCCTACTTTGGTTGGCCATCGTGCATGGTCTCCACACCATGCCACGACGTATTGAAGCCCCTTGTGCTTGCTATGTGATACTTGGTGTTCCCAAACCATTGTTTCCCCCTCTGACCATTTGTGACTCGTCTTATGAGTTGTCAACGTTGACCACACACAACGGATTTCTTTGGTGAAAGGCAGTACATATGCCTACTTTGGTCGGTCATTGTGCATGGTAGCCACATCGTGCTACTACTGACTGAAGGTCATTGTACTTGGTAGTTGAGAACCGATATTCTCATAGCATTGTTTCCTCTCCTGACCGTTTGTGACTCGTGTTATGGTTGGTCAACGTTGACCACCCATATTGAAATTGTCTGGTCATGATCAGTGACATATACCTAGTTTGATTGTTTGGTGTGCATATTAGCCACACCGTGCCACCACGTATTGAAGTTCTTTGTCCTTTCTAGTCAATACATATGCTTCCCAAACCATTGTCTCTCCCTCTGACCATTTGTGACTGGTGTTATGAGTTGTCAATGTTGACCACACATAGTGGACGTATTCGGTCGTAGTCAGTGACGTTTGCATCCTTTGGTTGGTCACTGTGCACGCTAGCCATACCGTGCCACTGCTTGTTGAAGGTCTTTGTACATCCTAGTTGATAACTAGTGTTCCCAACCCATTGTTTTCCCCTCTGACCATTTGTGACTCGTGTTATGCGTTTTCAACGTTGACCACATGAAGTGAAATTCTTTCGTCATGGTCAGTGACATATGCATACTTTGGTTGGTCACTATGCATTGAAGCCACATTGTGCCACTACATATTGAAGGTATTTGTACTTGCTAGTAGATAGCTAGTATTCACAAACCACTACCTTCCACCCTGTCCATTTGTGACTCGTGTTGTGAGTTGTCAAAGTTTACCACACTTAGTGACATTATTTGGTCATGGTCAGTGACATATGCCTACTTTGGTTGGTCATCGTGCATGGTCTCCACACCGTGCCACAACGTATTGAAGCCCCTTGTGCTTGCTATGTGATACTTGGTGTTCCCAAACCATTGTTTACCCCTCTGACCATTTGTGACTCGTCTTATGAGTTGTCAACGTTGACCACACACAGCGAATTTCTTTGGTCAAAGGCAGTACATATGCCTACTTTGGTCGGTCATTGTGCATGGTAGCCACACCGTGCTACTACTGACTGAAGGTCATTGTACTTGGTAGTTGGTTCCTAGTATTCCCAACCCATTGTTTCCCCCTCTGACAATTCGTGACCCATATTATGGGTTGTCAACGTTAACCACACATAGTAAAATTATTTGGTCATGGTAAGTGGCACATGCCTAATCTGGTTGGTCATTGTGCATGGTAGCCACACCGGTCCACTACTTGTTGAAAGTATTTGCACTTGCTAGTCAATAAATAGCAAAAGGTTTCTCCCTTTGACACCAGGTCGGTTTTTGTTTATTTGTTACACGTAGGTGCCTTCACTGGAAAACTCCCTCCCACCCCCCTAGAGGGATGTTCCGTGGAAGACCTGGAGGACAGATTTGCGACCGCATTATGATACCCCCCCTACCCCCCCACGGGGGGGGTGGGGGGGGGGTAGGGGGGGCATTATGCCACGACATATTGAAGGTATTTTTACTTGCTAGTCAANCATATGCCTACTTTGGTCGGTCATTGTGCATGGTAGCCACACCGTGCTACTACTGACAGAAGGTCGTTGTTCTTGGTAGTTTAGAACCGATATTCGCATAGCATTGTTTCCTGTCCTGACCGTTTGTGACTCGTGTTATGGTTGGTCAACATTGACCACCCATATTGAAATTCTCTGGTCATGATCAGTGACATATGCCTAGTTTGGTTGTTTGGTGTGCATATTAGCCACACCGTGCCACTACGTATTTAAGTTCTTTGTCCTTTCTAGTCAATACATATGCTTCCCAAAACATTGTTTCTCCCTCTGACCATTTTGTGACTGGTGTTATGAGTTGTCAATGTTGACCACACATAGTGGACTTATTCGGTCGTAGTCAGTGACATATGCATCCTTTGGTTGGTCACTGTGCACGCTAGCCATACCGTGCCACTGCTTGTTGAANGTCATTGTACTTGCTAGTTGATAACCAGTGTTCCCAACCCATTGTTTTCCCCTCTGCCCATTTGTGACTCGTGTTATGCGTTTTCAACATTGACTACATGAAGTGAAATTTGTGGGTCATGGTTAGTGACATATGCATACTTTGGTTGGTCACTGTGTATTGAAGCCACATTGTGCCACTACATATTGAAGGTATTTGTACTTGCTAGTCAATAACTAGTATGCACAAACCATTATCTTCCACCCTGACCATTTGTGACTCGTGTTATGAGTTGTCAAATTTAACCACACTTAGTAACATTTTTTGCTCATGGTCAGTGACATATGCCTAATTTGGTTGGTCATCGTGCATGGTCTCCACACCGTGCCACAACGTATTGAAGCCTCGTGTGCTTGCTATGTGATACTTGGTGTTCCCAAACCATTGTTTCCCCCTCTGACCATTTGTGACTCGTATTGTGAGTTGTAAACGTTGACCACACATAGCGGATTTCTTTGGTCAAAGGCAGTACATATGCCTACTTTGGTCGGTCATTGTGCATGGTAGCCACACCGTACTACTACTGACTGAAAGTCGTTGTACTTGGTAGTTGAGAACCGATATTTCCATAGCATTGTTTTGTGTCCTGACCGTTTGTGACTAGTGTTATGGTTGGTCAACGTTGACCACCCATATTGAAATTCTCTGGCCATGATCAGTGACATATGCCTAGTTTGGTTGTTTGGCGTGCATATTAGCCACACCGTGCCACTTAGTATTGAAGTTCTTTGTTCTCTGTAGTCGATACATAGGCTTCCCAAACCATTGTCTCTCCCTCTGACCATTTGTGACTCGTGTTATGAGTTGTCAATGTTGACCACACATAGTGGAATTATTCGGTCGTAGTCAGTGACGTATACATCCTTTGGTTGGTCACTGTGCACGCTAGCCATACCGTGCCACTGCTTGTTGAAGGTCTTTGTACTTCCTAGTTGATAACTAGTGTTCCCAACCCATTGTTTTCCCCTCTGCCCATTTGTGACTCGTGTTATGCGTTTTCAACATTGACCACATGAAGTGAAATTTGTTGGTCCTGTTAGTGACATATGCATCCTTTGGTTGGTCACTGTGCATTGAAGCCACATTGTGCCACTACATATTGAAGGTATTTGTACTTGCTAGTCAATAACTAGTATGCACATACCATTATATTCCACCCTGAGCATTTGTGACTCGTGTTATGAGTTGTCAATGTTGACCACACATAGTGGCCTTATTCGGTCGTAGTTAGTGACGTATGCATCCTTTGGTTGGTCACTGTGCATTGAAGCCACATTGTGCCACTACATATTGAAGGTATTTGTACTTGCTAGTCAATAACTAGTATGCACATACCATTATATTCCACCCTGAGCATTTGTGACTCGTGTTATGAGTTGTCAATGTTGACCACACATAGTGGCCTTATTCGGTCGTAGTTAGTGACGTATGCATCCTTTGGTTGGTCACTGTGCATTGAAGCCACATTGTGCCACTACATATTGAAGGTATTTGTACTTGCTAGTCAATAACTAGTATGCACATACCATTATATTCCACCCTGAGCATTTGTGACTCGTGTTATGAGTTGTCAATGTTGACCACACATAGTGGCCTTATTCGGTCGTAGTTAGTGACGTATGCATCCTTTGGTTGGTCACTGTGCATTGAAGCCACATTGTGCCACTACATATTGAAGGTATTTGTACTTGCTAGTCAATAACTAGTATGCACATACCATTATATTCCACCCTGAGCATTTGTGACTCGTGTTATGAGTTGTCAATGTTGACCACACATAGTGGCCTTATTCGGTCGTAGTTAGTGACGTATGCATCCTTTGGTTGGTCACTGTGCATTGAAGCCACATTGTGCCACTACATATTGAAGGTATTTGTACTTGCTAGTCAATAACTAGTATGCACATACCATTATATTCCACCCTGAGCATTTGTGACTCGTGTTATGAGTTGTCAATGTTGACCACACATAGTGGCCTTATTCGGTCGTAGTTAGTGACGTATGCATCCTTTGGTTGGTCACTGTGCATTGAAGCCACATTGTGCCACTACATATTGAAGGTATTTGTACTTGCTAGTCAATAACTAGTATGCACATACCATTATATTCCACCCTGAGCATTTGTGACTCGTGTTATGAGTTGTCAATGTTGACCACACATAGTGGCCTTATTCGGTCGTAGTTAGTGACGTATGCATCCTTTGGTTGGTCACTGTGCATTGAAGCCACATTGTGCCACTGCATATTGAAGGTATTTGTACTTGATAGTCAAAAACTAGTATGCACAAACCATTATCTTCCACCCTGACCATTTGTGACTCGTGTTATGAGTTGTCAAAGTTTGCCACACATAGTGACATTATTTGCTCATGGTCAGTGACATATGCCTACTTTGGTTGGTCATCCTGCATGGTCTCCACACCGTGCCACAACGTATTGAAGCGCCTTGTTCTTGCTATGTGATACTTGGTGTTCACAAACCATTGTTTCCCCATCTGACCATTTGTGACTCGTATTATGAGTTGTAAACGTTGACAACACACAGCGGATTTCTTTGGTCAAAGGCAGTACATATGCCTACTTTGGTTGGTCATTGTGCATGGTAGCCACACCGTGCTAATACTGACTGAAGGTCGTTGTACTTGGTAGTTGAGAACCAATATTCCCATAGCATTGTTTCCTGTCCTGACTGTTTGTGACTCGTGTTATGGTTGGTCAAAGTTGACCACCCATATTGAAATTCTGTGGTCATGATCAGTGACATATGCCTAGTTTGGTTGTTTGGTGTGCATATTAGCCACACCGTGCCACTACGTATTGAAGTTATTTGTCCTTTCTAGTCAATACATAGGCTTCCCAAACCATTGTCTCTCCCTCTGACCATTTGTGACTCGTGTTATGAGTTGTCAATGTTGACCACACATAGTGGACTTATTCGGTCGTAGTCAGTGACGTATGCATCCTTTGGTTGGTCACTGTGCACGCTAGCCATACCGTGCCACTGCTTGTTGAAGGTCTTTGTACTTGCTAGTTGGAAACTAGTGTTCCGAACCCATTGTTTTCCCCTCTGACCATTTGTGACTCGTGTTATGCATTTTCAACGTTGACCACATTAAGTGAAATTATTTCGTCATGGTCAGTGACATATGCATACTTTGGTTGGTCACTGTGCATTGAAGCCACATTGTGCCACTAATTGCTAGTAGATAACTAGTATTCACAAACCATTACCTTCCACCCTGACCATTTGTGACTCTTGTTGTGAGTTGTCAAAGTTTACCACACTTAGTGACATTATATTCTCATGGTCAGTGACATATGCCTACTTTGGTTGGTCATCGTGCATGGTCTCCACACCGTGCCACAACGTATTGAAGCCCCTTGTGCTTGCTATGTGATACTTGGTGTTCCCAAACCATTGTTTCCCCCTTTGACCATTTTTGACTCGTATTATGAGTTGTAAACATTGACCACACACAGCGGATTTCTTTGGTCAAAGGCAGTACATATGCCTACTTTTGTCGGTCATTGTGCATGGTAGCCACACCGTGCTACTACTGACTGAAGGTCGTTGTACTTGGTAGTTAATTTCTAGAATTCCCAACCCATTGTTTCCCCCTCTGACAATTCGTGACCCATATTATGGGTTGTCAACGTTGACCACAGATAGTAAAATTATTTGGTCATGGTAAGTGGCACATGCCTAATCTGGTTGGTAATTGTGCATGGTAGCCACACCGTTCCACTACTTGTTGAAAGTATTTGCACTTGCTATTCAATAAATAGCAAAAGGTTTCTCCCTTTGACACCAAGTCGGTTTTTGTTTATTCGTTACGCGTAGGTGCCTTCATTGGAATACTCCCTCCCACCCCCCTAGAGGGATGTTCCGTAGAAGACCTGGAGGACAGATTTGTGACTGCATTATGACACCCCCCGTACCCCCCTCCCCACCCCCCCATGGCTTAAGCTCGAAGGTAGAGTTGAGGTATCACAACACGCCCACCCCCCCCCCCTCCAGGTCGCGAGCCTATTCTATATTGCGCGTACGAGGATTCAAACCTAGGACCTATCGATCCAGAATCTAACTCTATAAGCACTAAGCCAACTCACATGGTGTTCATATGATGTCCAAATGACATTATAAGGGTTCCTATGGGAAAAGTTCATAAAAGAAGGGGGTGTAAGATTATAGGGTAGTTTTCAAAAGTATGAATGATAACAAATTCAGTTTATTCATAAAGAATTGACGCAGACGAAATTTTGAATTTTGCACTTCAAACTTGAATAACCTCTTAACCATT
>SZWC01020644.1:979-11345 GCA_023375785.1 Penium margaritaceum
GGGGGGGGGCGGGGGAAGTCAAGAAAAAGAGAAGAAAAGAGCCAGCCACTTTTGCCTTCTACCCAATCAGATGATCAAAAGGTTTGCGAGTGCCACACGTCCGCAAAGGCAAAACGCACATATCTAGCCATCGGAAGGAGCGTAAATCAAGATTGGCCGGTAGGTGGGAATGGCAGCCATGCAGGTGCGATGAAACACGCCGACATAGTCGCTTACACCGGACTTCAAACAGCCCCAAAGCTCAAAACCTGCCAAAAGGGGATCACCGAACTTTTCTAAACATGACCCTAGACACAGTGCAAGAACAGCACCACTGCCACGACTCACCGGACATGACTCGCAAGGCAGCGGTTAAGGCCGTCGGTAGGAGTTTCACTTGAAGCACCAAGCGCGGAGCAGCAGCGGTCACGAAAGTTGGGCCGCGTACTCGAATCACAAAGTGTAGTGTGCAGTGAACTATCGCGCCCGAATCTCCTCGCAAGCTTGGGTCTGCGACCTGACCTGGCAATTTGCGATCCTACGTGTACGATGGCGAGGATTAGCGATTTCTCGCAAATTGCCACATCATAGATGCAATTGTAGTAACAGCTTAATCGATCGTGTATCTTGCAGTCATTGGGCTCCCGCCGACACTTCCGTGACTAAAAGTGACAGAATTGAGGGGGTTTGTGTCACTTGGTGTCACAACATTTGTGAAACGTTCAATTCCACATCAAAATGTTGTTTCGAATAATCGAACACACAAAAACGTACGATAAGAATTTCATAAAATGTTGAAATTTGAACAGCGGAATGCAAACGTTTGAACCGATGCGCCTTGCACCTCGAGCCGCTTGCATGCGCTATGTTTGGGGCGCGATCCGAGTGCATGCGGGCCACGCACAGTTCAAACAGCCCTTGGCCCTGTACTTGTCCATCATCAGCGCCAACTCCAACACCCAATCGCTCAACGCCATGGCTTCTCGCTCGCCCCCAGTCACTGCTGCTTTTGTCAACATGCCCGCCTCCTCGACCTCGCCATCCCTAGCGCATGCATCTGTGAACCCACCAAGGACGTACTCTATCGCAGCTGATGACCACATCTCCGGTGCTTGTTGAATGCGTCGTCGTCGCCACGATGAAGAACCCCTCCTGTCCCAAGGCGGTGACCACGAGCCGGAGTTCAACATGCAGCTGTGTGTTGGCAACGATGTGACGGCCTATGCCCGGGGCGACCACATGCCCAGCCCATCTTTTTTGTACCGCTATCATCAGGCGCGCATCGCTCCCCTCCCTAAGCTTTAGGGCGGACCACCGGTGCTAAAGGCGAAGCCAGCACCAGCTGGCACTCCGGTGCCAATTGTGCATGGTGCTGCCATGTCTCTCGGAGGCGACGGCGAACGCGCCACTGGAGGTTCGTCCGTCGGCTCTCTGGGCAAGTCCTTCTGGAGTCCTGAGCGTAACGTGGCATTGGTCAAGATGTGCAACGTCTACATGGGCGAGTTCGGAGGTTCGTCCGGATGGATGACCAAGCTGTACGACCGCGTCGCCCCTCATCTGACATGTGAGTTCAACTTGGCGGAACATTTGACACGTCAGCAGATTCGTAGTCGTTTAACTAACATTTGTGCACGTTGGAAGCTAGCATATGGTCTGGTTGGACAGAGTTGGTCGTCGTTGAACCGCCGTACATGGATGATTGAGATGGCCATGGAGAAATATGAGGAGGTGCGCAACGCGAGCCCGGACATGGCAAAGCTGGAGGGTAAGAGCATGCCATGGTTCGACGAGGCTACCCTGTTGTTTGCGAGGGAAAAGACATGCGGTGACAATGTTCTGTGCACCGGCGAGACGGAGACTGATGATGACGTGGTGGTGGTTGACGCATCACTCGCCAAGGCCGCACCTCGCATGCGCAAAAAAACCGAAGCACAGAAGGTTGAGCGCGCTCCGTCGATGGTCAAGTGCGTTATTTGAGAGACCGGTCCCAAAACAACTTACGGTCAAGCTGTGAAATTCATCTTAGCTGACGTGTCCATCCAGGGCATGCACAAGCTTGCAGTTCTAGACGCGTTCAAGGGTGATGCGCACTTGTGCGAAGACTATGTGCACTCTGATGGGGAGCTACGGGTGCATGTGGTACAACACCTTTTGCAGAGCTCCAGGTTCAACATGTCATCTCCACCCGAACGTACATTCATCAAGACGCACGTGCCGACGGCAGAGTTGCAAACACGTGGCAAAGGTTGGCGACAGCTAGTGGAGGTGAACGATGATGGTGGAAGTGAGGGGGGAAGTGGTGAGGCTGGGTCTGTAGAAGGCAGTGGTGGTGATGCCATCCGCGAGGTGCTGGGTGCTGCGATTGGGTTGCTTCCCACTGGAGAGGATCTTGGAGGAAATGACATGTATGCATAGATTCCATGGAATGTTATTTGGCCTTATTAATTGAAATTGATGAAATTATCTAATCGGTCCACATAGCATTCGCATAATCTGTCCACATTGCATTCGCAATCTGCAATCGTCGTGCCCTCATTCGAGAATCACCATGTCGGCTGCCTGGTTTAAAAACTCTGCGCGGTGGTCTGCGGGGAGCATCATCAATGTCACTAACCTCTAGATCTCCAATGCCTCCTTGTGCTTGCTGTATCAAGTTGTGCATAACGAAACAGCTTAAAACTAGTCGAGGTTAGAAAGTCACGCCGTACGGCGGAAGTGCCCTCAAAATGTGAAAATGTGCTTTTAAAACGCCGAACGCTCGCTCGATCATAGATCGTGCGGACGCGCGGCAACGATTAAAAGGCTCCTTGGTGTCCAGTGGTTGAGAAGCTTGAGGGCCAAAATCGTTGAGATGATATCGTTTGCCACGATATGGAGTCATCAACCCATACCCCTCCAGAAAAGCAGCATCAGCCAACAGAATTTTGTTCGCAGGCAAACAGAACCCTCTCATGAGCGCATCGGTGAACGTTCTCGCATCATGCACACTCCCCTCCCATCCCGTCGTTACAAAAATGAAATTGAGGTCAGCATTGCATGCCGCAAGAATGATTTATGTAATCTGTTGATGACGGTTGATGTATGCGACACGACGCAGTTGTGGAACGATGACTAGGACATGTATCCCATCAATGGCGCCGACGTAGTGGTTGAATTAGGGAAGGTAGTCTCGCCGACCGAACCATGCAGGTGGCGGTCCCACATCTGCGGTCGGCATGCGGATGACTGTTGCGTGGATGGACAGAAGCGCGGTCACCACTTGACGAAGCACCCGGCAAATTGTGGCAGTCCCTCTTTGAAAACGCCCCATGAGTTCACGCACGGACATGCCGTGAGCAATGTAGCATAGCCACATGAAAACTTTCTCTTCGACACTGATGCGCGTGTTGCGGATAGTGGATGTCTGACGTAGCAGGGTAACGATGGAGTACCATGCTTCCCTACTCATACGCATGATGTTGGAAAACCGATCCTGGTGTCTAGCGTGTAGTTCTTACAGCCATGCTAGCCCTCGGAACTGACCGACAAGCATCGGCTCACGAGGTATGCGACGACGCAGGTTGGGTAAGACTTCATTCTGTAGCATGTGTATGAGAACTGCCAGTTGCAGTGCATGTCGGACAGCTGTTGCACGGGCAGCTGCACGGGCCTCGCCCATTCTGTCGCACTAGGTACAACTGAAGTAGTTTACAACTGCTTAGCATACGCCCGTCCCCTTCTTGCTTGTTACCGTGCATGCTCGCGATTCGAACATTGCACGACACGACCGATGCACGATGAATACATATGCTCACCGACAGAGGTCAGGCGCTCGACACTGACAGATGTAATCAATGTTCACTACAAACGTTCAAATCGACAATTAATGCGGGAAATGTTGTGAAGTAACCGCTTAAAACATTGCAGTGACTACAAACGCGAAATGCATTCAGAACATTGTTTTAACGCACCAAATTTGAACATTTCACTACATACTACATTTTGTGATTGGAGTACGCGGCCTTGGTGTCAGCTCAAGGCTGTCTGACTCGCAAGGCAGAGGTTAGTTCGTACAGAATATCTGTGCGCCGCCATCCCTCGCCAGAAGCGTTACGCCAGCTACAAGCTAAAAATTTGAGTTTTACCTAACGGGCGTTAACTCGTGCTGTTTTCACCATACACCCGGTTTTGAGCTCAAAATCAAGAATGAAAAAGAGTTTCAAGAAACCCCCCTCGTTACATGCGGGGGTTTGGGATTTTATTAAGGTTCGGGTACCTCCCAGGCCCCGCGATAGCAGGGCCTGGGAGGTTCCCTTTCAACGCCGGTGGAGTTTAGTCGCCGAAAATGACTCGCACGTGTAAAACAATGTTTCGTTAAAGTCGAAAGTGACCGGATATCCGATGAAGATATTGGCAGTCAACGGTAGATGGCATATATTATCGAGTCGGCTATGGCGTTGTGCATAGCTGCCGTAGTTCGTATCAATTGACTGCTTTGAGGAGACAATACGTGTCTCCGCGGACGCGTCCACAGTGCACGATCCCACGTGTACAGCCAAGTTTTCGAAATCCCTTACGTCCACGGCCATGCTTTGAATTTCCGTATATTCACAACATACTTTTTGTTACTCCTAGTGGAACACAAGTGGTTTATGTTATGCCGAACAGAGCATAGATGGTGAACTAGAAGTTGCAAGGCAGAACACAATTTAGATTTTGGTACACTTGACAAATTCATAATTAGCCGTAAGTGTACTTTGATGTATGAGGTCGAGTCTCTAGCTCCTCCTCTGAGGTCATCGTCGGAGTTTGCAAAATGGCGTTCTCCGTCCGCGTCAGGGGTTTACCCTCTTCTCGAGACTGAGGGGTAATCCTCATCAACAACCCAAAGCAGAGACTCGAATACTTCGAGTCTCCGGAGACCTATTTCCCTTTTCAGCCTTACCCTTGGTTTTGGGACCCAAACCAGGGGTTTTTACCTCAAACTTGTGCGTTCGCACGAGTTATTCCGTAACTTTATGTCGATGTTTGTCACAAACAAACTTAGATTTACGTTTTGGCGCAGAATTGTTGCGTGCGAGGCACGCTCGCGATTTTGCGCCAGGATCTCTCGGCTCTCGTCCCTCGTCCCCCTCCCTCGTCCTCGCTCGCTCACTTGCACAGAGGGCGAACGAGCACAAGGGCATGAGGCCACGAGGCCTCGCCCTTGTGGCCCTCTTGGCCCCTCAGCCGTCGATCGGGCTAAGGCCGCGATTCACGCCTGGCGGCTTGGCGGCTGGATGCCTGCCGGTCGCTTGGCCAGCGGCTGGCCGGCGACTAGCGAAGTGGTGGCCGTCGGCTAGCCCTCCCTGACGCGAGGGGTGGTGCGCAACCAACCCTCGCTTCATCGATGATAGAGGGCCAAACCGGCTCTCCCGATACATTCCTCCCCACTTATTATGAATTGCATCGGTTCATGAACAACAAGCAAGATTGTCAGATAGTAAGTCATCAACATTGTGAAAGAAAATTAATGATTTCATTCATTACCTAAACATGAACACGTGCATGGCACTTTGACCTTAGCTGCAGCTTGTCGGTCTGCACGGCTGGCGGTCGGCCTCCCCCCTTTAGACTGGAGCATTCGCGCGACAACCATGTTGGGACTCCCCAACCTCCTGTGGTTGCAGTACATGAATGCTGCCATGTGGAATGCTTTTCACTTTTTCCACGTTTAGGTGGTGCCCCTTGACACGCGTCGATCTGAGCGAGCTGCCAGCTTACTCCAATACTCGTTGACCACCCCTATGGGAAACCAGGATTCGGACTCCCATGAGTTATGTTGAGGTCCACACCCAGCCCAATGAACGAGGTATTCCCTAACAACCTGCGACCAAAGAGTACGCTCTCGGTGCTGGAGTAGTCGAACAACCTCGTATTGGCCATCGGCAGCAACGACTGTCGATGGTGGCTGAACGGTTCCCTCTGCCATGTATGGAGCCAACAGGCTCACATGAAACACGTCATGTATCTTCATACTCGGCGGAAACACCAATTTATATGTCACTGGACCGATGCGTGCAATGATGGGAAACGACCCAATCCATTTATGTAGAAGTTTTTGTGCCCTTGACAACTTCTGCCGAAGATTCTTATTGCTAAGCAACACTTTGTCACCGATGTCAAACGAGACCTCACGGCGACTTTTATCGGCATATTCCTTCTGTCGTTGCCGAGTAGCCTAAAGCTGACCCTTTGACTCTTGTAACAAGGAGTCTATACGCTCGGCAAAGGCTTGAGCAGAAGGAACCTTTCCTCCTGTACTCCTTCTCTTCACAAATGAAGAGGACACCACTGGATGTCGACCACTGTTCAACACAAATGGTTTGAACAATGACATGAAGCTAGAGGAGGGAGTGAAGGAGTTTCTAGGAATTGCTAGAAATTCTTTCTCTTTTTTTTTCCTAGTTTGTGAGTGGGACTCACAGTTGTTTTAGTCATTTCCTTGTACTCTAGTTTTATGGTTTCCTAGGTACTTACCCTTGCCAATCGTCGTGAGTAACGGCTTGGGAAGTCTAGTTCCAAAGACCACGCCCTTGTGCCGGCATGGTGGCCTAGGAAAACAGAAATTGAATTTGTAACTACCTTACCGATCGTGAGAGAAAGGAGTTTGTGGGAGGCGATCCTTCCCCAAAGATTTGGGGTGATCCCCACAACGAATTTCATGTGCTAGTTGTACAGACGACGAGATGGCAAGTGTCGGACCGTCAAAGACCAACAAGGGCAAGGTGGTAATGGCCTCACCACGGGCCCTCGGTAGACTCCAAGTCTTGGGATCCACCGCCGCGACCAAAGGCAACTATACTGCCGAAGGCGACCGACGCAAACCTCGGCGACACCGAGAAGCATGCGGAGGTCGCAAAAGTACTCGATGAGAACATCGACGTGCACGTGGACGACCCCCACACGACGAACGACGCGATGGAGGAGGATCTCCTGGAGGGGGACCCCGACGAAGAGCACGATGCCAACAATGGAGAAGGCGACGAGGATTGTGATCATCACCATCGTCGTGCGGTGAGCTTGAGCCGATTGCTCTCACCGCATCGCCTGAAGCTGCCGACGGCAGCGAGACTGCCGAGAGCAGCAAGGGCGCCAAAAGCTGCCACGTGGGAAGTTCCCGCGAGAACGATCCGGATGACGACGTCGCGAAGGCAATTTGTGATGACCACCACAGGCTTGCGGAGTTTGCTGTTGAAGAGGCGGGCCGACTCAAGATCACCACTGACTGTGGAGGTATGACCCAAGTCGGAGGAGTGGGGGTGGACCCCCTTTCCTACGATGTGGCCGCAGTGGGGTAGGGCAGTGCCCACTCAAGTGTCGTCGCTGTCGACAGTCTCCTCCAAAAGGTGGGACTCCTTGGAGACGTGTACGTGAACCGTACCCTCCTGTAGTGGGTAAAGGTGTACGGACAACGCGAGGTCCTGGAGGCTATCGCCGATGCTCTGACGACATCAGAGCGTAAGTTCGCGTTCGCCAACCTACTGGCCCTCGTCGGGCAGAGCATCACGGACCTCGATCGTGATTGCCAGTTGTAGCGCTTGGCCGCCCATGAGGTAAGCCGCCGATGCGATGACCTCGATAAGGCGTTGCAGAGCTTGACCCATGTGCGGATGCAATAGCAAGCACAACACGCCGCAGTTACAGATGCCACTGCCAGTGGCAACGAAAACTTGCTTACCTTGATGACTTTGGGGCCGGTCATGAACACGTCCTTCCTCCATAATGTGGAGATCTTTTAGAAGGGCGTGAAGCTGACCGACTGGCTGAGCCGCATGCAGTGGGTCCTATGCGTCCACAAGGCTCCACTCAGTCAGTGGGACNAAGGCGTTGCAGAGCTTGACCCATGTGCGGATGCAATAGCAAGCACAACACGCCGCAGTTACAGATGCCACTGCCAGTGGCAACGAAAACTTGCTTACCTTGATGACTTTGGGGCCGGTCATGAACACGTCCTTCCTCCATAATGTGGAGATCTTTTAGAAGGGCGTGAAGCTGACCGACTGGCTGAGCCGCATGCAGTGGGTCCTATGCGTCCACAAGGCTCCACTCAGTCAGTGGGACGATCTTGCCACGTCTCGGCTTGAAGACAAGCTCTTCAAGTACGTGGTCAAGGAGTGGAGCGGGCAAAGGACTCACCTTGAGTAGCAGCCCATGCCGTGGGAAGCCTTCTGCGCCATCATGCGCAAGAAGTGTACCGAGCGTGAGGAGGCGCAGCGCGCCTTCCATAAGATCAAGGACTTCAGGCAACTGTGTAACTCGCTTGAGGCCTACTTGAGCAAGTTTACGGCATTTGTGGAGGAAGCCAAAAGCTTCACCAAGAACGACGATACCAGACCTTCAAGTTCCCATAGTGCTGTCTGCTAGAGTACTTACACGATGGTCTTGCCAGCAAGAAGTTGAAGGACAAGACCACCACGACCACAAAGGGCCAAGGCTGGACAAGCTGGAGGGCGTTACGAGACTACATGAGCGAAGTGCAATCGGCGATCATGAAGCATTACTCAGATGCACGGCCGAACGCGCCTACACAGCAAGGCCGCGATACACGCATGGAGGCTGTAGGGGCTAGAGAGACAGCCGGGCAGCGGGACGAGGTCAAGGGCAAGCAACTGGGAAACCCCTCAACCAAGAAGATTGGTGGGAACAAGCCCCCCAACCACAAGGGTGTCAGCAAAAATGACGAGCTACAGGTGGAGCGCGAGCATCATAACATGGCCTTCCGCGAGGGACTGTGCCACAACTGCATGCAGCCTGGACACTTCAGGGCTGAGTGCCCTGAGGCTACTGGTGGTGGACAAGAGGTCGCGGCGTTAGCCGCAGCCGCAGCACCTCGTGGGGAGGCTGCAGCAGGAGGCCACGGACAGGATCGTGGACAAGGTCGCGGTCGCGGTAATGGGCCCGGTCGTGGTAACGGACAAGGCCGTGGGGCGGGTTTTTCACACCCTTGAGTTACGTTTGTGGGGACCACTCAGGGGTGAAACTGGATTACGAGTGTGGGTTCATGTTTTCAGATGAGGATGTTAAACAAATTGAGTTTTTGACGAGTTCAAATTTCTCTATTGTTTTCTCCCCTCTCATTGAACGTCATTCTGCCCTTCCTCATCGACATTGCCCACTAAATCTCGCATGATCGAACCTGCTTAGTGGTGGCGATACCGACCATTGTGCAAGAATTGTGTAACACAATGATGAGTTCAATGATGCTTTGAGGGAAAATGCCCTCAAAGCGATGAGATCAATCACGTTCGCGGTACCTTTAGTCAACGATTTTGACCTAGTGAAATTCAAAGACTAGAAGGAGCTAGCAGAATTCACACGTGCCCACAAGATGTGCACTAGAGTAGGTGAATCATGGGAGTTGTGGCGTCAGCCATCTAGATTCCGTGTTTATCACAAACTTGGCTTGCCATTGTCAAGCCTGCTCACTCGGAAGAGTGGAGGCAGCATGACGATGTTGTTTAAAGGACACCTAGCTGGAGCTCCTGCAAACGTACTTGCTGACACTGGAGGAGACGACTTCTTTGCTAGCCTTGGCTTTACCGGACAGGTTGGCCTGGAGTACGCGACATTGAATGGTGCAGTTGTTTTTGGTGACAAACGTACTATACCTGTGATCGGTACTTGTAAAGAAAAACCTTGTCTTCAAGGGCACATATAGATGGTCACGTTGAAGGTACTCAACCTTCTTGACCCGTTTGACGTGGTGCTAGGCGATCCCTTGCTCCGTGAAAACAAGGCTCTAATGTGCTTTAAATCAAAGTGTTTGATCCTCCAAAAAGGATACCGTCGCTTTGCGTTCATTCCGAGTACGGAATTTCTGCCGACATGACTCAAAGTGGAGGATGACGTGAAGGAAGACACGCCACGAGAGATCGAATCTCTATTGGCGGAGTTCTCGAATGTATTCCAAGTCCCACCAGCTGGGCTTTCACCAGAATGACACATAGGCCACATGATTCCGCTGCAACCGGAGGTAACTCCTACGTTCATACCCATTTATCATCTTATTCCAACAGAAAAGGCAAGGGGCCAAACTCCCAATCAAAGAGTACCTTGCAAAAAGGTGGATCAAACCAAGTAGCTTCCCGTACGGTGCTCCAATCCCTTTTGTAAACAAAAAGGACGGTGGTTTCCGCGTGTGCGTGGATTACCAGTCGTTGAACAAGCTGACAATGAGAAATTGATTCCCCTTACCGCAGATTGAGGACCTTTTGGACCAACTCCAAGGGGAAAAAAGTTTTCGTCCTTGGATTTGTCCCAATGGTACCATCAAATCCGCATCACGGAAGATGATGTTCCCAAAACTGCGTTTCGAATGCATATGGGACACTATCAGTTCCGGGTGCTATGCTTCGGGCTAACGAAC
>SZWC01020644.1:17053-35024 GCA_023375785.1 Penium margaritaceum
GAGCTGGCGTCCATCACGGAAAATGATACGTGGGAGCTGGTTGACAGGCCGAAAGATGCCAAGGTCATCGGCTCAAAGTGGGTCTTTAAGACCAAGTTCACAAAGGAAGGTGTGGTTGACAAGTACAAGGCGCGGCTGGTGGCGAAAGGTTACGCACAGCGTAAGGGGGAGCACTACGATGAGACGTTTGCTCCCGTCGCCAAGTTCACAAGCATCCGGGCGATCCTTGCGGTGGCGGCCGCAAAGGACATGGAGCTCCACCAAATGGACGTAAAGACGGCCTTCCTCAACAGCATCATAGACAAAGAGATCTACATGGAGGTGCCAGAGGGGGTGGAGGTGCCGGAGGGCAAGGTGTGTAAGCTGCAGAAGTCCTTGTATGGGCTAAAACAATCACCTAGATGCTGGTACCAACAGATGGACAGCTTCATGGCACAAATCGACTTCAAGCGATGTGAGGCAGATCACAACGTGTACGTGCGGCGCGACAAACAGCTCCATCAGATCATCGCACTCTATGTGGACGACCTGATTTTGTGCTCGACGGATCTGCCGAGCCGACAGCGGCTCAAAGAGCAGCCGAACAGCAGATTCCAGATGTCAGACATGGGGGAGCTGGAGTACTAACACGGGGTGAGCTTCACGCAGAACCGGAGGGCGCGCACGCTTGAGCTGGGCCAGGCCGAATACGTGGCTGAGGTGCTGAAGCGGTACCGCATGGAGGACTGCAAACCAGTTGGCACTCCAGTCTCCACGACATGTGAGCTGAGTGCGACAATGGTGACGCAAACAAAAGAAGAGCGGGAGGATATGGCAGGGGTGCCCTACCAATCGGCGGTGGGTAGCCTCATGTACGCCATGGTGGCGACTAGACCAGACCTGGCCTACGGGGTGGGCCAAGTGAGCAGGTATGTGGCCGATCTAGGGCCACTACACTGGCAGGCGGTCAAGCGCATCCCCCACTACCTACAGGCGACGTGGCATGCGCGCTTGAGGTTCGACGGCAAGGGGCGGGCGGACCCCTTACGTCTGGTCTGCTACACGGACGCAGACTATGCTGGCGATGTGGACAAGCGGAAGTCCACATCCCGCTACGTGTTCTTCCTCGCTCGTGAAGCGGTCACGTGGTGTAGCAGAAAGCAAGACTGCATCGCCACCTCCACTGTGGAAGCAGAGTACGTCGCGCTGGCCGAGGCGGTCAAGGAAGTGGTGTGGCTCCGTAGGTTGCTGCGTTACCACTACGCATGGGACATGGTTTAAAAGGGGTTGGTGGTGCTGCAGCATTACAGCACGCACAACATGCTTGCGGATTGCTTGACCAAAGCGCAACCCGTCGACCGGCACGCATTGAGCGTGGCCGGGCTTGGGATGACCAGCTATGATGGGCTGGAGGGTGCAGCGGAAGATGAGTGAGAGCAAGCAGGAGCAGCGGGCATGGCAGGTGCAAGGGGGAGCATGTTGAAGATTTGCCCCTCTGCATGCCCAAGTGCGGCGCCGGGAGGCGCCGACGAGCCGCCAGAGAGAGGAAAATCCTCTTCGACGGATCTGGCGACTCAAGGATTGCTCGGATCCTAAAACAAAGGATTGCCCCTAAAATTTGACGGGTTGCTAAATCCTGTGGAAGTTGTTTCACCAGAATCGGACTAGTAACAAGGGAGACACGGGCTTCCAAAGTTGGGGCGTGCGCAGCGATTCTGGGAGCCGGCCGCGGTTCGACTTCCGGTGAATAATTGACCGGAACGAGTAACAAAATGCCATCTGGGGATTTTGCTCCAGAAGATCTGCCGAGGCGTCCGGTGGATGATCCGCCGGATTTCATGAGTGCAGTTTGTTACTGAGGGACTTGGCCAAAAATCGTGGCTCGGAGTCCGAAACTCAGTAGTACAGTTTGTTACTTGGGGACTTCAGTCAAAATTCAGACTGGAGGTCCGCGAACAGGTTTCGACCCACATCAATCCCCATCACCCAAACTCGATGATTAACTCATGGAAACAGACCCCAAAGGCGCGAGGGGCACCGCCACTACGCGTAGGGACATCTGCGCCTCCGGAATGGCATTTTGATGGGTCCTTGATGTGTGAGGGCGCCTCGGCGGGCGACGTGGTACGCGCCGCCGACTGAGCGGCTGATTTGGGGTGCTGCTCTTCGAATGGCGTAGCGGGAGCTATGATGCTTCAAATCGTGCACGGTTTGGTGCGTTGGAGAGCTCATAACTAGCCCTACAAATGTTTAGATCATGTCCATGTTCCAAAACTAATGCAAAATCGCATAATTCCCTTTGCAAAAGTGACTGTCTCGCATTTGTCTTCAACTGCTAGAAACATAGCGTGAGGCGTCGAGAAAGCTCGCGCTTAGACTCAGAACCTGCACAAAACGTGACCCGTCGGACCACTTTGGAAGTGCCTCCACCCGGGGGCCATTTTTTGACAGTGCGGACGCTCCAACCTAAAGGGGGGAGGCCGCTAGCCGTGCTGACCGGCAAGCTATTGCTTAGGTCCAAGTGCCATGCACGTGTTCTTGTTTAGCAGATGATTGAAATCATTCAATTTTCTGTCACAATGTCGGTGACTCACTAACTGAAAATCCTGCTTGTTGTTCATGAACCGGGACGGTTCAAATTAAGTGGGTAGGAATGTAGCGGGAGGGCCGGTTCGGCCCTCCCTCCTCGTTGAAGTCAGGGGTGGTTGCGCACCACCCTTCGCGTCAGCGAAGGCTGGCCGGTGGCCAGCACTTTGCTGGCCGCCGGCCAGCTCGCTGCGTGCCGGCTGGACGGCCTGCAGCCGGCCAAGCGACCGGCCGGCCACCGGCCGGCCAGCCGCCAGCCGCAGATCGCGGCCTGAGCTCGATCGGCGGTTGAGGGGCCACGAGAGCCTTGAGGGCGAGGCCTCGTGGCCTCATGCCCTTGTCCCCCCTCGCCCTTCTTGCAAGCAAGCAAGCCAGGACAAGGGATTGGGGGAGTGAGGGTGAGAGCGAGAAGCAAACGAGAAATGTCGGTGCTGATCGTGCCTCGCACCCCACGGTTTTGCACGGACGCGTCAGAAACAAAATTTGAGTCCATTTAGGAAAAACTGTGAGTTTTGAAACCGGAAAACTCGTGCGAATGCACGAGTTTGAGGTAAGAACCCCTGGTTTGGGTCCCAAAACTAGGGGTAAGGTTAAAAAGGGAAATGGGCCTGCGAGGACTCGAAACATTCGAGTCTCCTTGCTGTGGGTCGTTGATGAGGATTGTCCCTCAGTCCTGCGAAGGGGGTAAATCCCTGACACGAACTGAGAACGCCATTCGACGAATTCCAACGACGACTGTAGAGCAGGAGTTGGAGACTCGATTCGCTACAACGTACATGCAAAGCATTTGTTCCAGAGTGCGGTTCATGTGCTCTGTTTTTCCGTCCGTTTGACGGTGAAACATTGTCAAAATCTGCGACTCACTACCGAAGTACTTGTGCGTCTTTCGCCAGAACTTACTCTCAAATCATTGATCTTGATCGGAGATAATGCGCAATGGCAAGCTGTGGTACTGTACAACACCCAAAAAGAAGAGACGAGCGGTCTCCCCTGCATTCACATGAATGGTTGTAGGAATGAAGTGTATCTTCTTTGTTAGAGGATCCACAACTACTAGTATTGCATGGTGGCCACGGGCCGTGTCCAGAAGACCAGTAATGATGTCCATACTCACGCACTCCCATGGAGTTCAAGGAATGAGAAGCTGTTCGAGGAGTATAGCAGGCTTCTTGTTACTAGCCTCATTATGAAGACATGGGTTGCATGTCATGCAATACTTATAGACATCGACACTCCATCCTGGCTACCAATAGTGGTCCGAGAGTGCCTGTCTGGTGTTTCGAAGTCCTACATGACTTGCGTCCGGCGGATCATGGAAGTGGAAGATCATCTTTGCTCAAAGGTCTCCCGAGTTTGGCTCAATAACTTGTTCTCCGTGCTATAAGATTCATGCGGCCTCCACCAATCCATACTTGTACGGATTCTAAGAGCCTTAAAACCAAGAATCCACAGAGTATCTCATCCGGATCCTATTGAAAAAACGGTAACATTGAATAACTTCTTGTGGTGGTTTTTGCGGAGGCGTAGAGGGATTTAGTGTTTGTACTCTTACTACTACAATGGCCATAAAACACTCACCGAATTTGCTGGTTGCTTTCGTTTGCACAGTTTGTCAGTTTAGGGGATTAGCCACATTGATGCGTCCTAACCGATATTCCCATGTGAACGAGAATCGGCTGAGGTATTCGCTCTAACGCGCCTGTCATCTTGACAGGTTTGGTTGCGTTTAGAAAAGTACCAATGGGTTATGGCCGGTCACGATCGTCAGACCCCCTTCAACAACCTTGAGGTAGCAATGCCACATCTTGAAAGCGTATCTTGTCGCAAAGAGCTCTTGATCCCCAAGCGTGTACCACGTTTCCGCGGGGATGAGATTCCAGCTCTTATTCACAAATAGGTGACCGTTTTGCACGAGGACGGCTTTGAGTTCTACTATCGACGCATCATATTCAACCTCCCACAATTGTAATGGATCCAAAAGAGGTAGGACGTGCGCTGTGGATAGAAGCTCTTTGACTTTGAGAAAAGCGTTCTCGTAATCAGATGTCCTTTCCCAGTACACATCCTTTTGCGTGAGCCTGGTTAGCGGTGCTACCAGGGTCGAATACCCTTGCATAAACCGTCAAAAGTAGTTTGCAAGGCCAAGGAAAGATCGAATCTACCCAGAATTCTTTGGGTGTGGCTAGTCTACAACAGCTTGGACCTTTTGTGGGTCAACACGGATGCCGTCCTTGCGGGCGATGCGTTTAAGGTATTCGAGCTCATATTGTGCAAACTTGCACTTGTTCATTTTTGCATTGAATTGTCATTCCCGAAGGCTTGCAAACTTTACGTAGATGTTCTATGTGCTCTTCCATTGATTCTGAAAAAACAAAGATGTTGTTGAGGTAAGCCAAGACAAACTAACCAAGTTGCTTGGCAAACGTTTGGTTCATTTCTCCTTGGAAGGTTGCCGGGGCACTTGTAAGCCCAAAGAATAACCCTAAGAAGTGATAGTGTCCCATGTGTGTTCGAAACACGGTTTTGGACACATCATCTTCCGTGATGTAGATTTGATTGTACCCTTGAGACAAATCCAAGGATGACAATGCTTTGGCCCCTTGTAGTTGGTCAAAAAATTCCTCAATCTGTAGGTAGGGGAATCGATTTTTAATCGTCAGCTTGTTCAACACCAAATAATCTACGCACACGCATAAACCACCATCCTTTTCTTCACAAAAAGGATTGGCACACCATACGACGAGCTACTTGGCTCGATCCATCCTTGTGCAAGGTACTCTTTGATTTGGCGTTCGGCCTTTCGTCTTTCTGCTGGACTAAGGCAATACATGGGTCTAAACGGAGGAGTCACCTCCAGTTGCTACGAAATCATGTTGCCCATGTGTCTTTTTGGTGCAAGCCAAGCCGGTGGGTCTTGGAATACATTCGAGAACTCGGCGAATAGAGATTTGATCTCTTGTGGCGGGTCTTCCTTCATGTCATCCTCCACTTTCTACAACTAAGCCAAGAAGTACTGACAACCTTGTCAAATACGTCTCTTGACCTACGTCGCAGACAAACAGACATGGACTTTNGGTCGCCTAGCACCACGTCAAACGAGCCAAGAAGATTGAGTACCTTCAACGTGACACTCTGTGTGTACCCTTGAATACAAATTCTTGTTTTACAAGTACCGATCGTGGGTACCGTACGGTTGTCACCAACAACAACTTTGCCATTTGATGGCTTGTACTTCAAGCCAATCTGTCGTGTAAAACTAAGGCTAACAAAGGAGTCATCTCATGTAGTGTCGGCAAGTATGTTCATGGGAGCACCAACTAAGTGCATTGTAATGTTGCCTCCAATCTTCCGAGTGAATAGGGTTGACGATGGCAAGCCGAGTTTGGGATAAACAAGGAATCTAGACGACGGACTCCGCAGCTCCCATGATTCACCTCATCTTGTGTGCACGTTTGAATTCACATCTTGTGTCAACATTTGAATTTGCTAGCACCTTTCTATATTTAAACTTCAATGGGTAGAAATCGTTGACCAAAGGTAACCCAGGCGTGATTGAACTCATTGCTTTGAGGGTGTTTGCTTCAATCATTGTGTAACACAATTCTTGCACAGTGATTGGTGTTGCCACCACCAAGCAGGTTCGGTCATGCATCTCCTCCAGTGATGCAAGATTTAGTAGGCAATGTCAATCAGCAAGTGTAGAATGAAGTTCAAATAGAGAAGACAATAACAAAGAAGTTTGAACTCATAAAGAACTCAAACTGTTTAACATCTTCGTCGAAAAACATGAACCCGTACTCGTGATCCAGTTTTACCCCTGAGGGGTCCCCAATAACATCACTTAGGGGTGGAGAAATCCCGCCCCACGGCCTTGTCCGTTACCAGGGCGGGGCCCATTGCCACGACCGCGAAACTGTCCACGACCTTGTCCGCGAAATCTTGTTGCACCATCACAACGAGGTGCTACTACTGCGGTAAATTCCAATGCCTCTTGTCCATCACCAATAGCCTCAGGGAACTGAGCCGCGAAGTGTCGGGGTTGCATGCAGTCGTGGCATAGTCCCTTGCGGAAGGCCGTGTTACGACGCTCGCGCACTACCTGCAGCTCGTCATTATCGCGACCACACTTGTGGTTGCAGGGTTTGTTCCCACCAGTCTTCTTGGCTGGGGGGTTTGGAGACTGCTTGCCCTTGACCCCGCCCTGCTGCCCAGGTGTCCCTCTTGTCCTTGTAGCATCCATTCGCTCATCGTAGTCTTGTTGTGCACGCACGTTTGGCCATGCATCCAAGCAGTACTTCAGGTTTGCCAAAAACACTTCACTCATGTTGTCTCGCAACGCCCTCCAGTTCGTCTGAGCCTGCCCCGTTGCAGTCGTGGTGGTCTTGTCCTTCAGCTTCTCACTAGTAAGACCATCACACAAGTACTCCAGTAGCAAGTACTCAAGGTACTTGAAGGTCTGTGTACCGTCGCTCTTGGTGAAGTTTTTAGCTTCCTCCATGAGCGCGGTAAACTCACTCAAATAGGCCTCAAGCGAGTTACCCAGTCGCCTGAAGTCCTTGATCTTGTGGAAGGCACACTGAGCCTCCTCACGCTGGGTACACTTCTTACGCATGATTGCGTAGAAGGCTTCCTGCGACATGGACCGCCACTCAAGGTGAGGCCTTTGCGTACTCCAGTCCTTGACCACGTGCTTTAAGAGCTTATCTTCAAGCCGCATCCTCGTAAGGTCGTCCCACTGATTCAGTGGAGCCTTGTGGATGCATAGGACGTGCTTCATGCGGTTCAGCCTGTCAATCAGCTTTACGCCTTTCCGGAAGATCTCCATACTGTGGAGGAAGGACGTGTTTATGATTGGTCTCGAGGTTGTTGAGGCAGGCGGGTCCTCGCTGCCACTGGCGGTGGCATCACTTGCGGTGCGTTGCGACTGCTACTGTTTGTACCAAAGTCACGATGTGCAATGCCTTGCCGAGGTCATCGTACCAATGGCTTGCCTTGAGAGTGGGAAGGTGCTATAGCTGGCGGTCACAGTCAAGGTCCGTGATGCTCTACTCGACGTGGGCCAGGTTGGCGAATGAGAATTTTAGCTCCAATGTCGTTAAAGCATTGGCGATAGCCTCAAGGGTCGCGCGCTGTCTGTGCACCTTTACCCACTGTAGGAGGGTACGCTTTGAGTAGACACCTCCAAGGAGTCTCACCTTTGGGAGAAGGCTATTTTCCGCGACGATGCTCGCCTAGGCATGGGTTTTCCCATCAAAGCCACATTGTGGGAAGGGGGGTCCGTCCCCACTCCTCCGCGTGGTGGTGTGTTCCGACCGTCGATGGTGATCTTGAGTCGACCCGCTGCCTCGGCAGCCAACTCGAAAAGCCTGCGGTGGTCATCGCTAACTGCCTTTGTGGCGACGTCTTCTGGATCGTTCTTGTGGGAACTTCTCGCATGGCTGCTTTCGGTGCCTTTGCCGCTCTCGGTAGCCTCGCTACTGTCGACAGCTTCAGGCGATGCGGCGAGCGCCTTGCCCTTCTTCAGAGATCGACTCGAGTTGACCGCACGACGATGGAGATGATCAGTATCCTTGTCGCCTTCGCCATCATCGGCATCGTGCTCTTAGTTGGGGACCAACCCCGGGTGGTCTTCCTTGAGCGCGTCATCCGTCACGTGGAGATTGCTCACGTGCGTGTCGACGTGCTCGTCGAGCACTTTTTTGGCTTCTGCACGCTTCTCGGTGTCGCCAAGATTTGCACCGGTTGCCTTTGGCGGCACAGTTGCCTTTGGTTTGACAACCGTGCTTGCAGATGCGGCTCCCAAAATTTGGAGTCCATCGAGGGCGTTTGGTGAGGCTGTCACCAGCTTGCCCTTGTTGGTCTTGGATGGTCCGGTACTTGCCATCTCGTCGCCCGTGTAACTAGCACGTGAAGATCGTTGTGAGGATCACCCCACAACTTTGAGGAGGAATTGCCTCCTAAAATCTCGCTCTCACAATCGGTAAGGCAATCATAAACTATGTTTCTATTTTCTTAGGTGGCCATGTTGGCACAAGGGCATGGATTTTGAAAACTAGTCTTTCTAAGCCGTGACTTACATCAATTAGAAGCTACTAGAATCTAAGAAAGCAAAGAATTAGAATGTAAGGAAATGACAAACAAAATGTGAGTGCCGCTCATAAAACAAGGGGAAAAAATGTGAAAGGAGTTCTAGCGAGTCCTCGTGACTCCTTCACTCCCTCTCCTAATTTCTCGTCCTCCCCTTGTCTTCTTGTCTTCCTTGACCTCCTCTTGAGTCTTCTTTGCGCATCTCACGGCCCTTGACAACGTCTTCCTTGAGCCAGCGCTGTTGGGGAAGCCGTAAAAAATCTTCAAGTTGTTTTCCTTCCTCTTTTTAGGGTGCTCTCAGGTCGTGAGGACTCATAGCCATGAGAAGAAATGCTGTCCCAATTTTTTTTATGAAGGAGGGGGAAAGGGAACCTTGGAATGGAGGCCAATTGGTGGTTTTTGGGGATGGGGACTCCCCATCCCGTCCAAGAAAAATCTACCCAGCTCCCTGGAGTGAAGGAGAAGCTAAAGGAAGATGAGAGGGTGAAGTAGAGCTCTTCAAGAGCTTTTCAGTGCTTGGAACGGATTAGAATGGATGCCGTAGTTTTTTTTATACGTTTCTATTGCTGCTTGTAACTGTCGGTGGCGTTTTATATATGACTTAGCCGCCGTTTCCGTAGAGCCCTTGGTCGCAAGTGGCTCTAAGAACCACTGTAACGGATCGAGTCTCCAGCTACTTTGAAATCATTGTCGGAGTTCGCAGAATGGCGTTCTTGGTCCACATTAGTGGGTTAATTGTCACCAATAACCCATAGCAAGGAGACTAAAATGTTTTGAGTCACCGAAGGCCCATTCATGTTCTTAGCCTTATCCCTGGTTTTGGGACTCAAACTGCTGGTTTTGACCTTGAACTCATGCGTTCGCACAAGTAATTCCGTTACTTTATGTAGACGTTTGTCAAGAACACACTTCGTTCTACGGTTTTTAAGTTCTGGCACGAAATCCTTGCATGCGAGGCACGCTGACGATTTTGCGTTAGGATCTCTCGGCTCTCGTCTCTTGTTCCCCTTCCTTGTCCTTGCTCTGTGGCTTGCAAGGAGGGCGAACGGGGTCAAGGGCACGAGGCCACGAGGCCTCTCCCTCAAGGCCCTCGTGGCCCCTCAGCCATCGATCGGGCTGAGGCTACGATCGGCAGCTGGCGGCTGGCCGGCTGGTGGTCGGCCGCCGGCCGTCCAGCCGGCCGGCAGCGAGCTGGCCGGCAACGAGCAAAGTGCTGGCCATCGGCCAGCCCTCGCTGACATGACGTGAGGGGTGGTGCGCAACCACCCCTCACTTCAGCAAGCAGGGAGGGCCAAACCGGCCCTCCCCATACATCCGATGATAAGTGTCCAAATGATCGAACATACATGTACTAGTATCGAGTTACGAATGAGGCATAGTTGGGGTCGTTTGATTGATTGTCCGGTGACGCGTATCGATTTGCATTGTGGGTAATCGGATTCGAGAAGCTTCGTTGAGCAATTGGCGTTACGCCGAATGGAGCGTAGATGGATTATGCTGAACGGAGACTAGATTGTGAACACGTAAAAGTTGTGAGGCAAAACATGATGTATAATTTGGCACACTTGAGCAGTTTATAAGTAGCAGTAAGTGTACTTTGATGAAAGTGTCAAAATGATCAAACATATAAAGAAAAATTTCGATTTATGAATGAATCATAGTCGGGGTCGTTGGGTCGATTGACGAGCGATGCGTGCGGAGTCACATCGTGAGTGGTCGCATTCAAGAAGGTCCGTCGAGATGTCGAGGGTCTTTGAGAATCAACGATGAAGATGCGAGATGCATCTTTATAAATGCAGATTCATCGTGATGCATTGAGAAGTTGACCGCAAGGTCGTGATGCTTTTGTTTGTAGATTCGCAAGACTGGTTGAAGCTGTTGGAAGGTTTGGGAGTATCCATGAAGGGCAAGGAAGTTGGTCAGTTTGCCCCTCACCGTCAGAGTGAGTATTCCGGTTCTTGCAACGCGATGGGCTGTTGTTGTGTAATAAGAGAAATTACCACTCAAAAAGATTAGGGACTCGTGTACGCCTGGTGCATAACACTTTAGTCGCGATGTCTTGGCGCACGTGCACATGTGGCCCAGAGACTGCGGTAGTTGCCGTTGATGAGGTTATCGACGTCTCGGAGGTTTTTGTAGGGTTCCCAATTGTTGTACGCGGCGTCGTAGCCATGCCATTTGATGAGGTATTCTGTTGTGTGGCCTTGTCATGGATGGCCGAGGATGTCCTCGATGACACACTCTGTGCCTTCTTCCACTTGAACGGGAGGCGGAGGAGGGACATCTCAGTTAGGGATGTTTTCTCTGGGGTCTCCGCAGTGCTTGATTCTACTGACATAGAACTTCGGATGAACATGCATAGTGTTCGGGAATTTGAGTCGTGCGACCACTTGGGTTTGCATGCGCTCCACATCAAGCGGTCCCAACCATCGGGGTCTGAGCTTTGAACAGCCGGATCCTTTGAGCTTGATGTTTGCCGAGCTAAGGATGACTTTGTTGCAATCGGCAAAGATATCGTCACTACAATTTCGGACCATTGCTTACTTCCTCGGTGCTTGTGTCTTTGCGAGGGTCTAACTTGTTTCCTCCCAAACAGTGATGAATTCTCAATGTTGAACGTTGACCGTAGGAATGTTGCTGCGACTTTGTAGTCCAGCTGGTGTGGCGGGAAGTTTGCCATATACCATTTCATACGGGGGTTTAGCTGTTGTAGTGGAAACTCCCCAATTATATGTGATTTTGGCGGTCAGGAGTTTTTGTGCCCAATCCGTCCCACGAGGTTTGCATAGCGTTTGGAGCAGTTGTTCGAGGGTCTGATTTGTTCCCTTGCTTTGACTGTCGTTTTTGAGGATGAAACGCTGTTGAATGTTGAATTATGCTGCCATAGTAAGTCGTCAGTTCACGCCAACAATGATTGGTAAATCGACGGTCTCCTTCACTCGTGATGGTCCTCAGTACTCCATGCAACCGCACGATATAAATTAGAAAAAACCGTGTTGTTCCTTCGGCGGTGATGGTGGTCGTTATGAGGATGGAGTGGGGAATTCTTGAAAACCTATTGACGACCACGAGGATTGTATCATATCCCTTGGGTTTGACCGATAATCCCATGACGAAGTCCATGGGAATGTTTGCCCATGGTTCCGTCAGAACAGGGAGCAGCTGTACAAGTCCGGGTGCCCTTGTCCGACGAGATTTCTGTTGCTGACATGTGTCGCTGATTTTGTAGAAGTTGGCCACGTCGGATTGCATCTTGTCCCACCAATAGTTTTTTGCAAACCTCTTCAGTGTCTTGTCCACCCTGAAGTGTCCTCGTGGACGTGTGTCATGGTATTCCTTGAGCATGATTTGGGGAAGTTTGTTGTTCAGAGGAACGACCAATTGGCAAGTGAAGCATTGTCGCCAGAAAGGTGCGTCGAACCATAACTTGGTTTTACTATATCCCCGTGTTAGTCGTAGCCTCGTGCAAAACAATCGCTTGAGGTATGGGTCTTGCTATAGTTGTAGGGTAGCCAAGTCAGCCATTAAATCTGGTAGGTGGCTGAGTGTGTCCACTAAGTGCGTTTTCACTGGCCGGTACTCAATTTTGTAGTCAAGCCTAGACTTAAGGAACTCCATCGATCAGGCTGTGACTGAGATTTGGCTGCGTGTTCAAATGTTTTAGCATGCGGTGGTCAGTGCGCACGATGCATAGGTGCCACACCAGGTAGCATCGCCACGCTTTGAATGCGTGCACAACTGCCAACATCTCCTTTCCATGGACCGCATTGTGGGGTTCCTGTACTTGCAGTTTTTGATACATGTATGCGACCGGTTGTTTCCCATTGCCATGGTCTTGTAGGAGAACCGCACCAATAACTTGGTCTCATGCATCTGTAACCATGACGTAGTTAACCATTGGATTGGCTAATCGTTGGGTTGGCAACGAGGTCAGAGCATTCTGCAACGTGGTAAACGCTTCTTGTTCACTGTCTCCCCACCGCCACTCGTTCTCTTTTCGAGTGAGGTCAGAAAGCGACGATGAAAATTAGCGGAAAGCGGTGCTGAAACTCAGCGCCGCCCTGACCGTGTGACCGGATGTGGAAGCTAAGCTCCCAGCTTTGATAATTTTTGCTGGCCTCAAGCAGCAAGGGCGGGGTCTCAAAGTCCTTTTGCCTGCGATTGGCGCCCAGAGGGGGGCCAAGGACTGATGAAGTTATCTACCGATTGCGTATGGTCTGCTGCCGCGCCAGGTAATGCGTGGCAGGAGACTTGGCAAGGCTAGCATGCCCAGCAGGGAGGAAGGGCGGAGGGGCACTGGTGTGTGTATGTGTTGCTAGCGGCTACAGAGCTACAAGTTGTTGCGTGAGTGCGGCAAGTTGTTGCAGAATGGCAGCCAGTGGATCGGTTGAGCCGGGGACGAAGCTCTGGGCCTGCTGCTGTTACTGTTGCTGATGCTACTGTTGTTGTTGCTGATGCTTCTGGTGCTGCTAGTGCTGATGATGCTGCTGCTACTACTACTGTTGCTACTGCTGTTGTTGCTGCTACTACTGCTGCTGCTATTGCTGCTACTAGTGTTGTTGATAAAGTTGTTGCAGCTGCTATAGGAAAAGGGAGCTAGGGGTCCTCCCAAAAGAGGAGGACCCCTCCCTAGTGCATCTGTCAGCCATAGTGCTTTGTTGGCCCCCTTGTTGCATTTCTTTTGTGTGCTGCTGAAGTTACCAGTGACAAAAGTAGTGATGTCAGCCTAGGATGGTTGACGTTAGTAACTGCTGCTGCGTGATCTATAGAGTTGCTATTGTAGATTGCAACTCTTTTGTTGGAGACGTCAACAGTGACATCACTTGAGAATACCTGAAGTCAACAACGACTGTAGCTGGAGCCGTTGTTGTGTCAGCTGTAGGGTGGGTATTGGTGTTGTTGTAGCAGCCATTACTGTTACTGTTGTTGGTGGTCTGCTGTTACAAGTGCTATTACTGCTGGTCTGCTGCTATAGCTATTGTTTCTGTTGTTACTGCTACTGTTGTGGTTGTTGTTGTAGCAACAGCTATTTCTAATGTTGCATTTGGTCCCGAATGAGATCAGCGACGTAGACCAGAACGGGGGCGAAGGTCTGGCCTCGCGAGCTAATGAACAGTGCAGGGTCAGCAATGCTACGCTAGAGGCCGCCGCGGAGGAGTGTGTGTCTAGTTTCCTAGTTCCAGCAACGAGGCGACTGCTTCAAGTCATAGAGGGCATTTTGCAGCCACCAGACCTTCCCATTGCCATCGTTGGAGCCTTGAGGCTGCACCATGTAGAGCTCCTCTCCCTCCAGCGAGCCATGAAGGAAAGTGTTGTTTTTGACCATCTGATGCAGCTCCCACCCGTGCTGGGCAACCAGGCTCAAGAGCGCTTGGCTAGTGGAGAATCGGCCGACTGGGGAAAACATCTTGTCGTAATCAACCCCAAGGACCTAAGCAAACCCCTTGGCTGTGAGGCGGGCCTTTATACTTATCCAAAAACCGGTCTTGCTTCCATTTGCGCCGCAAGACCCATTTGGTACCGATGGCCTTCCGACCTGGAGGGAAGTCAACGAGGTCATACACGTGGTGCTGTGAGATTGCAGCGAGCTCGTCGGTTTAGGAAACATCCCATTGTGCAACCTCGGGGGTTTCTTGAGCCTGCGCAATCATTGACGGCCTGGGTTGGAGGCTAACGTCTAGGCCATGCGGTAGAGCAAGACATGGCACCAAGTGCGAGGTGCTGGTTGAGGCGGATGGGGCTGCAAGCATGAAGGGACCTGCGGATGCAGATGGGGCTGCCGCCATGGAAAGGCCAACGGACGAAACTGGGGTTGCCGGCTTGGAGGGGCTACCAGAGGCGACGAGGGCTGCCGGCTCGGAGGGGCTTGCGGACACGACCAGGGCTGCTGAACCCGAGGGGCCAGTGGACGTACACGGGTGTGCTTGCTCACAGGGATCTGCAGACTCGGACGGGGATGCAGGTACGGAGGGGCCAATGGACGCGACTGGGGCTTCCGACCTAAAGGGACTTGTAGACTCGGAAGGGGCTGTACGCACGGAGGGGCCAACGGATGCGATTAGGGCTGCCAGCAGAGAGGGACCAGCAGACTCAGACGGGGCTGCCGGCACGGAGGGGCCAGCGAACGCAACTGGGGCTACCGGCTTGGAGGGACCAGCAGACAAGGCTGGGGGTGCTGGCCCTCAGGGACCAGGTGATGTGTCGCCCGGAAGCGGCAGGACGGAGGACGGACTTACCACTCCCCCACGTGACTGGAGGGACACAGACAAGCGGTAGCCAATAAGATTGCAAGGAAAGAGCTCTTCAAAGAAGATGGCATCCCGAAACTCGTCGATGTAGTGCCGGGAGGGATCCTAGAAGTGTTAACTGACGAGAGACACTAAGGAAGGTGCAAGGATGTCCATAGAGGGTGAGCTTGTCGCCCTGCTGCGGGGCGCGCAGCCATATGATGGCCACGCTGCCCCTGACGCGAACCTCGCGGAGGTTAGCCCGCTGACCGCACCAATCCTGGTACGTCGTGGACTGGCGAGAAAGAGGGTCGTGGGGAATTCGGTTGTAAACCCACGTCATGTAGGCCATGGCTTTGAAGTAGAAGCCATCGGAGAGGCCAGACTCGACCCGCATGGTGCGGATGGCATCAGCCATGGTGTGGTTCCACCGCTTAGAGACTCCGTTCTGGGCTAGTCTGTAAGGCGTCGACGTCTAGTGGTGGATACCGCGGGAGGCAAGGAAAGTCGGGGTCTCTCCCATGTTCTAGTCACCACGATCGGAGCAATAGCGGTGAAGAGGCTGACCACATTCGCGCTCCGCATGGACAAGCTCCCTGAATGGCGGGAGCAACGTTGCAGTCACTAAGAGTACTCATCAGTGAGGGTGTGGACGTAGCGTCTATGCTCCCTGACAATAGGGAAAGGACCCATGAGATCAGAATGCACAAGGTCTAGAGGGGCGGATGCACGGGAGAAAGACTAAGGGTATGATGACCAGTGCATCTTGCCCTGAGTGCAATTAATGCACTTTGTGAGGCACGGCCAGGGGAAGGAGTCCGGGTCAAGGCCCTTGGTCGGCTGGGTGCGGAGCATGCTATGAACTACAACAAAGTGGACGTCGCAAAGGCGGCGGTACAAGAGACGTGTCTGCTGTGGTGAGATTGTTCTGGTGACAAACACATGGCCTATGGTGGCTGACGAGGAGGGGACGGAGGGAGCGGAAAACAGGGGAGGCACATGACACATGTTGCCACAGGCGGTGGCGTGCAGAACGACAAGACCGGACGGTCGTAACGACACAGTGTCAACGCCACGTGAGTGCAAAATTTCCATGCTCATGCGGTCAAGGGCAGTGATGGACAGGAGGCTAAGCTCAAGACTTGGGACGAAGAGGGCATCAGTCACGAAGACATCACCAGCACGACCATAGAAACGAATGACGCTGACGCCGCGGACAGGTAACACCTTTCCAGAGCCTGTCCGGACAACGACCACATCGGCAACAATACCAAGCATACTGAATGCCTCGCGAGAGGCCGTCATGTGATACATGGCCCCAGAGTCGATGATCCAGGTCTCGGTAGGATCTTAGACAGGAGTAGCCAGATCATTGACAGTCACATGACAACAGGGAAGAGACGTGGACGCGATGGACGGTGGCGCGAACCGAGACTGCCAATCCTCAAGCCATGTGACATCGTCATAGAGGGGGGTAGAAGAGAGCATGGGAGATGATGAAACTGACCAGGAGGTAGGGCACGACCAAAGCCCAGTCTCAGTCATGCACGGTATAGCAGACAGGTAGAAGGTGACATGATTCGCACTTCCCTGGGGAGGACGGCAAGGAAAGCCGAGCTGGAGCACGATGAATAGCTCCAGCTAACGCTCACAAGTGGACGGTCCAGGAGTGTAGACTGAGTATAGAGTGACATCATCAAAGCACGGATAGGAAGAGGACTGCATCGGTGATGGAAACAATGCCGACGACTGTGGATGATGTTACTGTTGAGCTGGCGACGACAGGACTGGTGTGGCTTTCGAAGGAGTGTAGCTGTTGGACGGGGTGGAGGGATAAGGGTCGATGACAGCTACAGCGGTAGAGGGGAGACGACGCTCACGCTAACAATGCATGGTAGCGATGACGCGTGCCTTGTCCGTCGGTAGTGGGCACGTGTACCACCTGTGTCATGGCTCTCCACAATTGTAGTAGACCGAGCCACCAACATTGGACCCGGTTGGCTGCTGCTATTACTATTGCTAGCCCTTGCTCTTCTTGCCCTTGCGCCTTTTCTTTCCTGACGACGAGGAGCTGGTGGATGTAGTTGCTGCGGGAGAAGGGACGACTACGAAGGCGACGGTAAGGGAGGCAAGGGCCTCTATGTCTGGATGCGTGACTGCTGGCTACTACTGCCAGTGCTAGCTACTGTTGTAAGATGCTACTGGTGCTACTGCAATTGCTGCTTGTAACACGCTCACATTTGGTTGACGTCGCGACGTGCGTCGTCGTCGTGGTGCGTGACGTCCCTAGCCGCTCACCTCCTCGCGTCACGCGTGGGGGTCAGTGCTTGCGGAGAAATCGAGTAGCATTTCCCCTGGCCCAGTGGCCATGGGGAAAACTTTGACGCTACCACATGGCTGGTCAANTGTGCGGGCTTCCATGCTCGTTGCTTAGTCTACTGCCCCCTCAGTCTTCCGCTCGAGTCAAAGTCTGAGTGCTCTGGGTTTGCTACAGAGAAATGTGCGGGCTCGTGTTTGCGCTAGAAAGCAGTTGAAGTTTGGAAGTAACTGATTAGGAATGAAGAATAAGACATAATGGGAAACCCCTCCAAGAACTAGCCTCCCACAGCTCTCTAGAGCTTGTTACCCAGTTCACAAGCCAATAAGAAAATAACTCTATTCTGAGGCTGGCAGGTTTTCTCATTGAGCCTTGCCAGACGGCTGACAGTTCAAAACTCGAGCGTCATTCGTTTTGCCTAAAAACTGGACCATACCATAACACCAACCCTGCGAACGCAGTCGTACGGTCAACATCAGCTAGAAAGTAGCAATGAGAAGCTATGGCTGCCCAAACCTAGGCAGCACCGTTAATTATCTGCACGCCGATGTACACAAGCCAGGAGGACACAACAGAGCACAATGAGAGATGTGAGAAAAACCTAACACTTTGCCGGTAGAGATGTCCCTCCCCCACACGTTGAAGTTGACGCGAGTACATAGTTATCATGGAGGACATCATCGGCTATCGTCAACGTCGCAAAACGACAGAACATCTTGTCAAGTGGCCCAACTAGACCGATGTGAAGAGCAGTTGAGAACCCAACGACAACCTC
>SZWC01020645.1:0-16399 GCA_023375785.1 Penium margaritaceum
GAGGTAGTCCTGGAACTCCTTGCTCAGGTACTCTCCACCGCGATCGCTGCGCAGCGCCTTGATCTTCTTGCCAGTCTGGTTCTCCACCATGGCCTTGAACTCCTTGAACCTGTCAAAGCACTGGTCCTCGGAAGGAAGGAAGTACACAGCAGTGTAACGGATGAAATCATCAATGAAGGTCAGGAAATACCTAGAGCCTCCAAAGCTCTGGGTCTGCATCGGTCCGCACAAGTCCGTGTGGACCAGCTCCAACACCTCCTTCGCACGCTCCCCTGCTCCAGAGAACGCCTCCCGGTGCTGCTTCCCCTCCAAACATCCGATGCACAACTGCTGTTCAAAGTTAGAGATGGTAGGCAGGTCACGCACCATCTGCTTTGCTTGAAGCTACTGCAAGGCGCGCATGCCGATGTGGCCGTAGCGCGCATGCCAGATCTCACCATCTGTCGCCTGCACCACTGCTGCAAGACTCTGCTCACGCGGCATCTTGGTTGCCCCCAGCAGACGGTACATGTCGCCCTCCTTCACCGACCTGGCCAACTCCTCTCCTGTATCCTTGTTGAGGATGTAGCCATAGTCATCATCGAAGACGACGCGCAGTCCTGTGTTTGTAAGAGAGGAGACTGAGAGGAGGTTGAATGCAGCATTAGGTACGTACAGCACGCCATNCTGCTGCTGCTGGTGCTGCTGACGTTGCTGTGACTGCTGCTGCTGTTGCTGTGGAGATTGCTGCTTTTGCTGCTGCTGCTGCTCCTTCTGGTCCCTCTTGAACTTGAAGCACTCTTTCTTGTAGTGCCCCTCTTTCTGGCAATAATGGCACTTGCCCTTCTTCTTGCCTCTCTGCTGCCCGGACTGCTGCTGCTGCTGGTTGCGTGAGCCCATCGCCATGAAAGCTGCTTCACTGCTGCTGTTGCCGCCATTGCGTTTTGCGGCATTGCGACGCAGTTCCACCTGCACCAAGTGTGTGCAGATGAAGTCGAGGTCGAGAGTTGGCTGGCTGTCCAGCGTCTCTCGCACCGTGTCGTAGCTGGTTGGGAGTCCCCTCAGTAAGAGGAGGATGAAGCGCGTCTCTTCCACAGGGTTGCCGGCTGCTCTCAGCTGCTTCGCCAGCTCCTTTGCCCTGTCCAGGTACGCCTCCATCCCTTCAGCACCCTGCATTTTCAGCGCCATCATCTTTTCCTCCAAAAGCATGAGGAATGCAGGATCCTTGCTCTCATACTTCTTGCACAACGTGTCCCACCCCTCCTTTGCAGTAGCCTTGTCACTCTTGTACTGAAGATGCGGGTTGGAGATGGTGTTGACAAGCAACCTGTAGGCCTGCCTGTCCTTCTTCTTCCACTCCTCATATGCCGCCGCTGCAGTTGTAGATGAACTTGCATCTGCTGCACCTTTCTGCGGCGTCTTCCCCGCCACCACCTGCGCTGCGGTGATGCCTTTTGCCTGTGGAACTGGAGCCGGCTCGTCGCCGCTCACCACCTCCCACAAGCCCCTCTCCTCCAAAAGGAGGCGGGTACGGATCTTCCAAAACGTGAAGTTGGCGCATCCCTCCAGCCTCTCCAAAGGCTGGGCTGCTGTCACAACGCCAGCTGCTGCCATTTTGAGCCTTGGTGATGCTGAGCGCTGCCCTTGGATGGCGGCGCTACCCCTGCTTCTGCTTCTGCTTATGCCAGAAATCTGTCTGACAGAAAATGGACTGTAGATGCCAGCAGACTGGGAATGTTAAAAAACTGAGCCCACCACTGGAAAATTCAGCTCAAAACCTTTCAGATCGACCCATAAAACAGGGTCATCAACAGGGGGTTTCAAAAGATATGCCCTCTTGAAAACAGGGTATGCTTCTGCTCCTACTCCAACTCAGGCCAGCCAGCTTGTAAACGGCGTTTCTCCCAAACGAATCAATGGAATGCAAATATTTTTGCACCAATGGAAAGCGTAGGAAAAATACTACAATTCGCATGTGCCTTTTTTTAAATTTGACAAAGAAACGAGAGAGTTATGGTCATCACAAGGCGACAGTCTTACTCATAGAGAAGAGTGTAGCCCTGGCCGACCTCGTTTTGAGCATAACTCTCAATCCCACCGTTGGCTCTTCGCGATCTTGGGCTCGTTGGAAAGCTTGTCTTCTGAACTTGAAGATCCAATGGTTGATTGTCACATTTGGTGAAGGTTTTACCCCAACCCGTCACTCTCAAAGTGACGGCCTGTGCTGGCTAAAAGTGGCAGAACTTGGCTCTGATACCAAATGTTGGAAATGGAGGAGAGAGGGAGCCTTGGAGCAGCGAGCATGTGTGATTGGAAGGGCATCACTTGTGCTGAAGAATGGTTGTTNAATCACTCAAAATGATGGAGTACATATAGAGCTAGAGCTTGGGCAAGTCAGCCCTCTCACAAGCCACACCACTTAGCCATGGAGGCTAAGGCTCACACACTAGAATCCATAATCTCACACAAGGGAGGAAATCAGCCTAGCAATCACGCTGACCACTCACACACAACCTAGAGAGCTAGAGAATGCTCTCATGGCACACTCCTAGTGGTCACATAATCCACAAACCCATGGAGAATCGCCATGTGTCCATGGCTAGCACACAAGGATCTCACCTCACCTAAAAAGTAAGGAGAGGTACCTTTATCCTAGTCAGCACACTCTGACAAGGCAATCCTAAGACCAAGGACCTTTTTGGATATTTCTCCCATCAGGTCTTGACCCTGGACCTCTTGCCTTTTTCTTTTCTCAGGCTAAGGCATGGAGCCATCACCCATGCCCACCCAGACATCGACGGTCCATGACCCCCGAAACTTCGAATATTCATATCTCCCAATCCGACCGTTGGATCGGCCTCAAACTTGGACCGTAGACATTTTGCCACATGATCTTTCCAATGGTGGAGTCGGATTTGCGATCGGAGCAGGCATCTGGTACTTTCCTGGAACTTGCTCCTGTGGACCTGAAATTGAGCCGGATGGCTCCCTTTCCAACAGCCTTTTCGTTGTACATGCCCCTTTGCCACTAGCTATACCTTATACTTCTCCACCTGCTGTCCTTGGTGACCTTAACCTTTAACATCCGCTTAGAGCAAATCAACTTTGCCCCTTTAGCCCGATCCACCAGCTCCTAAGTACCGTTTCCAGTAAGAGACGCAAATTTGGATTTTATGGCTTTGCCATACTGCTATCCATCAAGCCGTGCAAGTGCTTCTTGCACGGGTTTCGACTCCTTTGCAACTGCCATCATGCATCGCACCATGCGGACCTAGCGGCGTGTTGTTGCATCATAGCATTTTACCGCATTTCGTTACCTCCATCTGTAATGCGACGACTTTGGTAACATTGGCTGTTGGCCGTACTGCTGCTCTGCTGCAATGTTGTCCTCTACTATGGACTCTCCCACGTCCACACTCCAGCGGTACAGTTACATGCTACTTTTCCGTGTTTTGGTCCAATACCATCATTGTACGAGGCATTCCCCTGTGCAGCGGCCGACTCCTCACGTTCAAGAAGTTGGAACCACTCCCCTTCTCTTGTGAGTGAACTTTATCAATGATGTCACTTCTGTTGGAATCAGGTTAGTGATGTAGCACACTGCGCTCACGGTCGCGGCCCACAGGCTCCGTAACTGTTTTGCATCCATGAGCATCATTTGCGCCATGATGAGTAGCATCTGGTTTGCATAATATGCCATGCCATTTCATTGTTGCATGTACGGGGTGGTCGACTGCCACTCAATCCCCTGCTCCTTCATAAACCCTCCGTGGCCCACATAATCGCCACCATTGTTGGTGCGTACTACTTTGACCTTGTGGCCAATCTACCTCTCCATCGTTGTGATGTACTTCAGCCGGTCGAGCACCTTGCTCTGCTACAATTATCAGTAAAGGTGACAAAGTACCACGCACCCCTGATGGATGGCGCCTTCGTCATTCCGCACACATCACTATGCTCGACCTGAAGTAGGTTTGCTGCTTGCCACAGTCCATCTTCAAACAGTTTGCGCTTCGCATTGTCCACGATGCAAGGCACACACGTCCGTTTTTCAGAATCTGTTGTTGCGTCTTTTACACCAGTGATGTTGAGGGCACGAGCCATGATGCACTTCACCATCTCCTGTGCGACTGTGGGCGATGAGTGCTCCAGCCACCAGTGCCATAACTACATTTCTACTTTCCCGCCTTTTACGGGCATGACAATGCATGCTAGTGGGTCTGTTCCATCTCCTGCCGAGGGGATGACCTTGGTCTCAACAATGTAGTGGCCTCCCTTGTACTTTGTTTCGAGCACGACCTCACTGCCTCCATCCATCCGCATGACTGCACCTTTCCTACAAAAGAGTTCATCATGCCCCTTGTCCGTCAAGTGGCTCACACTCAAAATGTCAGCCATGCCGGAACATGTTGCATGTTTTGAATGACACGCTCCAACCTTTTACCACCAACCACCACCTCCGCGTCCACATGACCTTGGCCGGCCGTAGGTTCGACCTTGTCGGTGGCGACCACCATCAACTTGGCAGACTTGGTGTAGTTGATGAACCTCACCCTCTAGACTTTAGTATGCTCCTCCGCACCTGAGTCAAGGCATCACCGTTTGGCACCCTTCAGGTCGTGGATCTTTGCGTTGTGTTTCCTTTGGTGTCTTTGCCTCTCGTCTCCACCTCCTGTCGATACTCCTTGGCCCAATGACCCTCCTTGCCACAGTTATGGCATACACCATTATTGGTGCCCTTCTTGATGTTGCCCTTACCGCTGCCTTGTTTGCACTACTGTTGCCACCCTATGTGCTTTTGACCAGGGTAGTTGAGGATGACAAGATCTCACCACTGTTGCAACGGTGTACCTCGTTAAGGATGGACTCGATGACTGTCCTATAGGTGACTTTGTCCTCCTAATCTCCAAATATGGTGATTAGAGGCCTCCAACTGTTGGGTAAAGCCATGATGAGCGTCATTGCCAACATCCTAGTATCAATCTTCCATCCAACACCATTGCATTATGAGGTAAAAGACTCGATCTGCTACATGGTGGAAATGACGTCCTCACCCTCCTCAATCCTCACCGTCATGAGTCGCTTCCTTGCGAAGATCTCGTTGGTTAGGGATGTTCATTGGTAGATAGAGCAGAGCTTCTTACACGCTTGTGCCGCCAAATCGCAGCCATGGATATAGCTCCGTTGACATTGGTTCCGTCCCAATAGTAGGAGCATCATTACCTTTGTGTTCTTCTTAGAGAAGGCCGTCTTCTCCTGGTCCACTTCGCTCGCACCTTGAACCTCTGTACCCTTCATAACCTCTAGTAGTCCTTTGTATACAAGGTGGGTCTCAAAATGCCACTACCACAGTCCAAATCTAGGACCATCCATGCATTTTTGGATTGGCAAGGAATCTCACTTCTGCGCCATCTTGAACTTCTGGTTTGGATGGTGTAAAACTACCATGGCGAAGTTGCTGGAGTGACATACTTGTCCATTTCAGAAGCCATGAACGTATTGGCATGCAGATCAGGGTTGTGGACACACACTCCTTTGTCAAGAACGTGTCCTGGCGTGCTCTGATCCACCTAAGTATCCACGGCTGCTTAGTGCAAAGAGACGTTGATGTCCCCAATTTTTCAGGGTTACAGGATTATTCCGCGTTTGTCTTGCTCTGCGCTTGTCTAGCTCCGCGGTACCCCCTGTTCCGTGCTATTCGCGGATTCAGAACTTCTGATGTAGATGACCTGTACCGAGATCCTTCCGCGACTATCCCCTTGAGGTTCTATTCATCAATAGACAACTCTATGGTCCACAGTTCTGGTTGTGGCATGGTCGGTAGTATATCTCCACATTCCCTCCCTCCAGTCAACCTACCTGAGGCGACGGTCTAGAAAACGGATTCCGACACAATGGTTCCCGCCGACCGCTCTTGGTATTGCAACCAAGAGGTGATATCACCCTCAAAGCCAAGGTTCCACACTGAGCCGTTCATAGGAATCACTTCCTTGCACTGTGTCCTTAGCACCTGGTCACTTTCGCGCGAGGAGTTTGTCAGGAAAATGGGAGCAGCGGAGCATGCAGAGGAGCAAGTGGCGCGGAAGCTGCCACGAAGATGCGGAAGGCTGACGGAAGATGACGTCACAGCAGGAACAGAAGTACACGGGCAGGAGAAGACAGCGCGAGGAGCGGAAGCGACGAAGCGCTAAGGATGAGTGATTAAGAGCGACACTTTTAGTAGTGAAGAGAGGTTGGGAGCCGAAGCGCGGACGGAGGGCCACCGCGGTTCGGGCTCCACAGCGAATGAACACTCTGAGATGTGAGAAGGGCGAGCGAGGATCAGACGGCAGCTTTGGACCCAATGCACTTTGTGGAACTGATAGATGATTGAGCGGAGGCGACGATCAAAGTGATGAGAGTGATAAGGCAAGGAACAGTAATTGAACGGAGGCAGTGATGATGAAGGAAATTGAGGAGAAATTAACTGAGGAAATCAAGTACAAAGATCCTACTGCTATTAGTACTAGTCCTAGAGATTACAGTACAAGTGTCTATATCCATTAGGGTGGACGGTGCGAGATGTGAAGCCGGAGCTGCCATTGTGCTGCTGCTGCAGCTTCTGTGTCTGCGCGGTGCGAGAGGACGGTGCGGCTCCGTACCATCTTATGCTCTTGGGAGTCCTTCCATGTTACGTGGAGGACGTGCTTCTTCTGCCGATCCTTGGATGTTGCCACGGAGAACGGACCAGGAATCAAGGCTGTTGTCGGTAGATCTTGCTGGTCGATACGTGGTGTTGGAGGTCCGTTGACGTTGGACGTGTTGTGTTCGGTCGGCCGGATGGTCAGACCAGAGGAGTCTGATTGGTCATGTCTTATGAGCCGTTTGGTTGGCGGGACGAGGGAGGTAAGCCGGGTTCCGGCTGGCTTTTCCATTTCCCGTAGGGTGGGCGTCCAGGGGAGAGTTGGGTTACGCCACGATGAACCTGGTTGAGCCGTGTGGTTCTTGACACAGATTCTGACAGCCCCCTTCAAGATCACACGGCTCACAAGGAAACCAAGGAGTGAACCCAGTAGCTTTTCACCAGCACAAGGAGGATGAGGAGATTGAGTGGCAGCAAGTTGCATTCGGAGAAAAAGGTGGGAGGATTTGCTGCTGGGTGGTTCATCATGGGAGAGGAGGTTGAAATTTTCTTGCATAGTTTGGAGAAACTGTAGGCAAGAGAGAGAGGCAGCTGGGGTGGTGAGGTCTTGCATCCATGCCTTTAAAACCTGTTTGAGCAAGTGTGAAAAAGGAGCTGAGTCAGAGATGAGCTCAGAGGGAAGGTGATAGCATAGTGACAGCAGCTGGGTAGTGGTGATCGAGTTCCAGAGGGGTGAAGGTTGTGGTGGAGGCGTGATGCTTTGGAGAGCTGGGGGAAGGAGAAAGGATTCAAGTGAGTTTGGCAGAGAGGTTGATACTGGCAGTAGGCATGCCATCAATGCGGAGAGTTGAATGGCGGGAGGATTGAGGGGCGATGGCTAGACAGACGCGAGCTGAGGCACGGGAGAGGGTGCACTTGGGAGTCCCGCAGACGGTAGATGGCCTGGTGATGGTACTAGTGGGGTTACAGGGATTTCTGCTGCTAGATCTTCAGGAGCTTTAGATGGCTCTGAAGGCAGATCAGAAGTTGTCTGACAGCTGCGGGACAGGTTTGCTGAGAGGGGAGAAACAATGGGAGTGATTGAGTAGAATGAGTCAACCTGTGATGTTGGAGAAGGGGATGCTGGTTGAGAGAAACCAGGAGGAACTGCAGGGGCAGGTGGTAGTGCTGTTATGTCTGCTGAGAAAGTGAGAGGACATGGCAAAGCGGATGCCGGTGTTGGGAGGAGTTTGTCAACATGCAGTGAAACAAGTGCATTGAAGAGTACTGGATTCTTATAGGAAACCTTGGAGTTGGTGATAGTGGAGGGAGTTAGTGATGTCAAGGTTGAGGTATTACTGGACAGCTGTGATCGTTTTGGAGGCGGGATGTAGTGATCTGTTGTCTTGGTGATAGGAGGCGAGCGTGATGCGGGTTCATTGGCAGAGAGAAGCTTGGCTTGTTGTGCCAAAAGCGCGGTGGCAGAGGAAGTGTTCGTCTGCTGCGAAGTGGTGCCGCCAATGGAGGTACTGTAGTTGCGGAGCATGAACTCGTTTAGTTCCTCGCGAGAGAAGATTAGAGTGTCGGAAAAGAGGAGAAAACCCATAGCGGCGCTAGGGTCGGGGACTTCAGTTGAGGAGGCGGCTTGAGGCGAGGAGAATGGCTCATCAGGATAGAGGAAGTCATCGTAGTAGTAGTCCAGGTAATCATCCTGGAAGGGAAGAAGAATTTCTAAAGGAGGTGGAGTACATTCGAAGGTCAATATGATGTTAGTGGCATGAGCTGCGGAAGAAGGTGCTGCTGCTGCTGAGGCGGTGGTTCCCAGGGAGGAAGATGGTGTCACAGGTATAGGAGGGGTTTGACTGGATGACGTAGATGATCGAAGTTTCTTGGCAGTTGCTCGTTTGGGTAGAGGTACCAGAAGAAGTCCGACAACAAGGAGAATGCCGATGATGCCAGAGCAGATGAGATCGAGGGTAAGGCTATAGTTGAGACGAGTGATGTAGCCGACGAAGGCTGCGAGTCCGAAAAGAAGACATCCAAGCACCTCCTCTTTGCCTTGAGAGAATCTCATGATGAAGGATGGCAGGAGTTGTTTAAATGACAAAAGATGTCATCACTGCTGCGGAAGGTTGTGTTGCTGTTGCTGAGAAACCGACGGCTGCTGTAGCGATGGAGAGAGTGTAAATTGTAAAGCTTTGGAGACTATGCCCATACACAGTTTCCTTAGCTTTTGCAGAAGCGAGAGGAACGAGGTGACAGTAGTGTAGCTGGTTTGGAGTGACGTCGTGATTCAATCAGTGGTGGTGCGGCTCGGCTCATCGGTTCAGGCGTCAGGGACGTCGGAGCGAAGAGAGTGGCGTCTGCACGAGAAGATGATGTTGCTGCGAAGGTTTAGGATGCTGTGCCCATACATAGCGTCGTCCTCCTTGCAGTAGCGGGTGAGGGCGAGTAATGGCGATACAGCTGCTGTTGATAAACTTACGCAGTGCGGCGAGGCAGTTCAGATGTCAGCGAAGAAGGAGGCGACGATGACGGGTGCCAGGATGTTTCTCTAGGCTCTGATACCATGTCAAGAAAATGGGAGCAGCAAAGCATGCAGAGGAGCAAGTGGCGCAGAAGCTGCCACGAAGATGCGGAAGGCTGACGGAAGATGATGTCACAGCAGGAACAGAACTACACGGGCAGGAGAAGACAGCGCGAGGAGCAGAAACGACGAAACGCTAAGGATGAGTGATCAAGAGCGACACTTTTAGTAGTGAAGAGAGGTTGGGAGCTGAAGCACGGACGGAGGGCTACCGCGGTTCGGGCTCCACAGTGTCACTCCGCACTTGGCCACGGTCTAGAGTAAACGACACCGACAGGCAAACCGCCGACCGCCCTTGGTGTTTCAACCAAGGTAGAGATCACCCACGGAGTAGTATTTCCACACTGAAAGGTTCACTTATCTTGTCCCAACCGTGGCCAGAGAGTGTTCCAAACTCTCACCCAACTGGCAATGCTACACACCAAGGTGTGCACTTGCACTTGTTCTTTACCATCTTTCTTGGTGGCCAACAAGGGATTAGTTTTCTCCCAAGTCTCAAGAGTAAGAGATGATGATGTTATCACATGCAAATGACAGGCCTTATATAGTCTCAAGTCAGTGCTCCCAGTGGCTCCTTGGAGGGGCCTCCCCCCAAGGCCACCCTAGACAGTGTCATCAGCTTTGATGACATGGCACCCTTTGTGACCGCCAATTGGCGCTTGATCCACCTTGGACCTTAGAAGCTTCTAGGAAGCTTCCTTGGCCCTTTTAGTCACAAGGAAAATTTGGTCCTCGGGGGATTTGACCTCGGACCGCTCGCTTGCAAGATGGTGCCTTCACCCACTAGGCTGTAGGAAGTTGTCCGATGGAGCATGCACTAGGTAGACTACCAAGAGTAGACCAAGGGGACTTACTCCACAAAGGTGAGCAGTGCATGCCTTGTCTCTCTCAGCCTCTCTTGCATGTCGCTGGGGGACTTGCGCTACAAGCGCAGTGCATATCCAGTCTAAATCTTCTGCTGATTGGACCAGGGGCATACACAGAACATAAGAAACTCTCCCTTACACCTGCGTCCATCTGCGGCTAGATTCTTGCTGCGGCCATGGGCCCAGCGATGTCGGCCACCTATGAAGTAGCCCGCCCGTTCAGTCCTCGTCTGCTGTGCTCACCATCCCGATGCCTCGTGCCCCTACCATGTGCGGGTCACTATCCAGCGGCTTTGTCAGGAAGTCCGTGAGCATCTGCTTGGTCGAGATGTACTGCAGATCCACCACTCCCTTGGCAACGAGGTCGCGCGTGTAGTAATAGCGGATGTCGATGTGCTTGGTCCGCCTGGAGAGGGTGTCCTTGAACGCGATGTCCATCGCGCTCTGGTTGTCGATGTGGATGACTGTGGCCTCCTTCTGTGGTGCATGCATCTCAGCGAGCAAGCTGCGTAGCCACTACGTCTCCTTGCACACCTCAGACAGCGCCACGTACTCAGCTTATGCGGTTGAGATGGAGACATAGTCCTGCTTGCGGCTGGCCCACGACACAGCGCCGCCGTTCACAAGGCACACAAAGCCCGAGGTGGACTTCCTATCATCCACGTTGCCTCCAAAATCTGCGTCGGTGTAGCACTTGAGGCACAAAGGGTCTTTTCCTTGAAGGCCACCGTACTACAGCCCCATGTGCCGTATCTTGTTGAGATAGCGCAAAATGCGCTTCACGGCCTGCCAGTGGAGTGTCCCAGGGTTGGCCACGTACCGACTGACTAGCCCCACAGCAAAGGAGATGTCCGGCCGCGTGCCAACCATGGCATACATGATGCTACCCACCGCAGACTGGTACGGCACATTCTGCATTTCGCGGTGCTCGGCTTCCGTGCTAGGGGAGTGGGCGGAGGTGAGATTGCACTTCGTGGGGAGAGGAGTGCTGAGGGGTTTGGCGTCTTCCATGCCATAGCGCCGAAGTACCTCTGAGATGTACTTCGTCTGGTTGAGCTCGATGGTGCCTGCAGCTCGGTTGCGATGTATGGCGATGCCAAAGTAGTACTCGAGCTCGCCCATGTCCTTCTTCTGAAACCGCCCATGCAGCTTCTCCTTGAGGGCCTCGAGGGTCTTCATGGAGGTGGAGGCCAGAATCAGATCATCCACGTACAGCGCTACCAGCAACAGCCCCTAGTCATCTGCACGCACATATACACGGGGGTCGTTGTGGCAGTGCGAGAAGCCAAGGCAAGCCATGAAGCTGTCCATCTCCTTGTACTAGATCCTTGGGGCCTGTTTCAGCCCGTAGAGCGCCTTGATGAGGTGACACACCTGCCCGGGTTTTGCCTTGACACCCTCGGGCACCTCCATTAGTATCTCCTTGTCAAGTTTGCCGTAGAGGAAGGCGGTCTTGACGTCCATCTGGTGGATTTTCATGTTGTGCGCTGCAGCCACAGCCAGCAAGGTGCGGATGGAGGGGAAGGACGCGACAGGAGAGTAGGTCTCGTCGTACTCAGACCCTGCTCTCTGCGAGAATCCCTTCGCGACGATCCTTGCCTTGTACTTGTCGATGCTGTTGTCTTGCTTGCGTTTGACGCGTAAGACCCACTTCACGCCCACCACGTGTGCGTTTGGTGGTCTGTCCACCATCACCCACGTTCCATTCTCCTCGATGGAGGCGAGCTCGCTCTCCATCGCCTCCTTCCACTTAGCGGCGTCCGGCCGCGAGAGAGCCTCGGCGATGGTAGCCGGCTCTCCCTGTGAAAGGCACGACCAGCTCAGGCCAGTCCACTCGGCCTTCCCTCCGTTGTAGTGCTTCGCAGGCTTTGCTTGGCGCTCACTGCGCTGCAGTGGTGCTGGTGCTGGCTGCTCGTGCTGCTGCTGCTGTGTTTCCCAGGAGGAGTCGCTGGAAGGGAAGAGCCACTGGCGTTCGAGGAGGCCTCGGATGTCTCCAACGCGGTGTCGGATCTCAACTCCGCTTCAGCCTGAGCGGACGCTCTCCCTCAATTGGCAGCCTCGTTGGCTATGGCCACTGGCGTCCCACGCCAGTTAGGCGGGGGTGTGTCACCCGCCTCCAACAGCATGATCCACTCTCCCTCTTTTGGAGAGTTCTCTGGGTCCAGTAGCACTCTTCCTGGAAGGTCACATCTCTGGAGGTGATGACTCTCCCTACTGCCTGGTCCCGCAGCCTATACGCCTTGTGCGCAGCCTCGTAGCCGATCATCACGCAGTTGCGCGCACGTGCATCCAACTTCCCCGCTCCTTGCCCGTCTTGGACTTTGGCCCAAGCCGTGCAGCCGAATGCCTTTAGGTGAGAGGCATCCGGCTTCTTTCCCGACCACGCCTCCTGTGGCGTCATGCGTTCTGCACTTTGCTCCTTTTCTGTCCCCTTGCTGCGCAGTGCTGCAACAGGCATGAGGTTGATGAGGAAGCATGCAGTGCGCGCTGCTTCTGCCAAGAAGCGAGGAGGGAGCTTTGAGTCGAACGGCATGGTTCGCGTCATGGCCAGAATGGTCTGGTTCATGCGCTCGGCCAGGCCGTTGCTCTGCGGTGTGTTGGGGATAGTAGGTTGGTGGACAATGCCGTATGTCGGAAGCCACATCTTGCACCCCTCGTACTCTCCGCTCTTGTCGCTCCGTAGGGCTTTGACCTTCCGTCCGGTTTGTCGCTCCACCATGGCGACAAACTCTTGCAGGCGCTCCAGCACCTCTCCCTTTGTTTTGAGGAAGTACAGCCACACCTTCCGAGAGTAATCATCGATGAAGGTGAGGAGGTACTTGGAGCCGCCGTTGGACGTGGTGCGCATGGGGCCACACACGTCGCAGTGGACAAGGTCGAGTATGCCCTCTGTTCTGCGACCATTTTTGGAGAAGCGTTTCCGCTTTGACTTCCCTTGTAGGCAAGCCTCACACCCAGCGTTGCATCCACCCTTCAGCTCACATCCATCCAGTCCGCGTATAAGTTTCTACTCCTGCATGACCTACAGGGTGCTGTCGGCTACCTGTCCTAGGCGTCTGTGCCACAGCTTCGCAGTTGCTGCTCCCGCGTCTTTAGCCGCCACAACAGGCGGCATGGATGGTGTCTTGGCGTTCGGCGATGGTGCAGCTTCCGCTACTGCCTCTGCCGCCCCAGCGTGCCCTTCCGCGCTCTTCGTTTGCCGAACGTAAAGTCCATCCGTTCGTGGCACCTTAGCGACAAGGTCTGACGTAGCGTAGGTAATCGTCACGTCCTCGTTTTTTAGGATGACGGCTTCCTTCTGTGTGAACACCACCGTCATCGCATGATCTGTAATCCGCGAGACAGAGAGGAGGTTTGCGGTGAAAGTTGGCAAGTAGACGAAATTCTACTGCCGCAACTCCTTGTCGGCTCCGTTGAGCCGCATGTGCACGACCTTCTCTCCCTCACCAGCCGCGTACTCGATGCCGCCGTTGGCGCACCGGAACTTGGCTGTGGACGGTATGAGGGACGAGAAGCCACATGCCTCGCGAGAGGTGTGGTAGTCCGTGCCACTGTCGAGCCCGAAGGCTCCCGGCCGCAGCAGCGCAGAGCCCTTGGGAAGGGCCTTGCTCTCGGCCATCATGCTCGTGGACGTCGAGTCCACCTTCTTACTCACGTTACTGCTCCCTCCACCGCCTCCTTCCTTCTTTGGTGCACGATACTCCCGCGCCCAATGCCTCGCCTTGCCACAGTTGTGGCACTTACCCTTGTTCTTGCCGCTCTTCCCGCCGCCACTGCTTCTGTTGATGCCACGAGAGGAGGTGCCTCCCGAGCCACTCGCATACGCGGCGTTGTTGATGACGCCGTTGTTGTGCCGCATGGCCTCGTTCCGGACAAACTCGGAGACACGAGGATACGTGAACTCCGACTCCTCCCAACCACCCAAGGTGGTGATCATGGGGCCCAAGCTTGGCGGCAAGGCCATGAGGAGAATCATGGCCTGCATCTGTTGGTCGAGCTGCCAGGACATGGTGCGGGCTTATTGAAGCAGTCCTTCGAACTGCTGGAGGAAGTCCAAGATGGATTCCCCTTCGCCCACCCACAGTCCGATGAGGCGCTGGAGGATGAAGAGTTGATTGGCGAGGGAACTTGACTGTTACACGTTTGTCAGCTTGGTGTAAACCTCAACTGCCGTCGTGCACCCCTCGATGTGGGAGATTAGGGAGGGGCTTATGGACGTGACGAGGAGTGCGAGAGCGATGTCATTCCGATCTTGCCACTCTGCATATTCCGCACTTGCCTCGTCCTCCGGTGCTACCTCCGTCCCTTTCAGCATGTTGACGTACCCGCGCACGTGCATCACCACCTCAAACTGCCATTTCCATGTGTCGAAGGCTTTGCCATCGAAGCGTGCAATGGCGTTGGCCGCACCCAACTCGGCGGGCCGTGAGGTGCCTGGAACGATCTCTTGACCCCCCGGCATGATTGCGGTGTGGTCAAAGATGCTCACTTAGTCTCTGCTGTTCTGCTTCGTTGAGGCCGATGTAGGCTGATGAGGCTGATGACTACTACAGATTTTCAAGGTGCAGTCCGTTGCATACCCCTCCAGCCGATGGTCTCCTAGTTATTGTGGAGGAAGTGCTCCCTCAGACACGGGGTCGTAGCCACAAGGGCAGAGCGTAACCTGCTTAGGACTCGAGGGCCATACCAACAATGGCAGAGCGTATCCTCGTTCCTTGTCCGTGGAGAGCAAAAAGTGGACCACGGGTCCAACCCGCGTCCGGTCTCTCACAATGCGTACCTTGGTCCAAGGTGGACCGACGATGAAGCAGATGGAGCAGTGGTGTCTTGTCTGCTGTGGAGGTACCTGCTAGGTGAACTGAGCGGTGGTACAAAGAACCAAGTTTCCCGATCAGTGTTGGTCCATAACCCTTTGTCACTCCACACTTGGCCATGGTCTAGAGTAAACAGCGCCGACAGGCAAACCGCCGACCGCCCTTGGTATTTCAACTAAGGTAGAGATCACCCACGGAGTGGTGTTTCCACACTGAAAGGTTCACTTAGCTTGTCCCAACCGTGGCCGGAGAGTGTTCCAAACTGTCACCCAACTGGCAATGCTACACACCAAGGTGTGCACTTGCACTTATTCTTTACCCTCTTTCTTGGTGGCCAACAAGGGATTAGTTTTCTCCCAAGTCTCAAGAGTAAGAGATGATGATATTATCACATGCAAATGACAGGCCTTATATAGTCTCTGGTCAGTGCTCCCAGTGGCTCCTTGGAGGGGCCTCCCGCCAAGGCCACCCTAGACAGTGTCATCAGCTCTGATGACATGGCATCCTCTGTGACCGCCAAGTGGCGCTTGATCCACCTTGGACCTTAGAAGCTTCTAGGAAGCTTCCTTGGCCACAAGGAAAATTCCTTTAGTCACAAGGAAAATTTGGTCCCGGGGGGATTTGACCCCGGACCTCTCGCTTGCGAGACGGTGCCTTCACCCACTAGGCTGTAGGAAGTTGTCCTAAGGAGCATGCACTAGGTAGATTACCAAGAGTAGACCAAGGGGACATACTCCACAATGGTGAGCAGTGCATGCCTTGTCTCTCTCAGCCTCTCTTGCATGTCGCTGGGGGACTTGCGCTACAAGCGCAGTGCATACCCAGTCTAAATCTTCCGCTGATTGGACCAGGGGCATACACAGAACATAACACACAGTGAATGAAGACTCCGAGATGTGAGAAGGGCGAGCGAGGATCAGACGGCAGCTTTGGACCCAATGCACTTTGCGGAACTGATAGCTGATTGAGCGGAGGCGACGATCAAAGTGATGAGAGTGATAAGGCAAGGAACGGTAATTGAACGGAGGCAGTGATGATGAAGGAAATTGGGGAGGAATTAACTGAGGCAATCGAGTACAGGGATCCTACTGCTATTAGTTCTAGTCCTAGAGATTACAGTACAAGTGTATACAACCATTAAGGTGGACGGTGCGAGACGTGAAACCGGAGCCGCCATTGTGCTGCTGCTGTAGCTTCTGTGTCTGCACTGTGCGAGAGGGCGGTGCGGCTCCGTACCATCTTATGGTCTTGGGAGTCCTTCCATGTTACGTGGAGGACGTGCTTCTTCTGCCGATCCTTGGATGTTGCCACGGAGAACGGACCAGGGAGCTGGGCTGTTGTCGGTAGATCTTGCTGGTCGATACGTGGTGTTGGAGGTCCGTTGGCGTTGGACGTGGTGTGTTTGGTCGGCCAGATGGTCAAACCAGATGAGTCTGATTGGTCATGTCTTCTGAGCCGTTTGGTTGGCGGGACGAGGGAGGTGAGCCGGGTTCCGGCTGGCTTTTCCATTTCCCGTAGGGTGAGCGTCCAGGGGAGAGTTGGGTTATGCCAC
>SZWC01020645.1:30123-48796 GCA_023375785.1 Penium margaritaceum
GAGGTTCACCACATGGATGTCAAGACGGCATTCTTGAATGGTGACTTGGAGGAGGAGATCTACATGGAGCAGCCGGAGGGGTTCGTCATGGATGGCCAGGAGCACCTGGTCTGCAAGCTGCAGAAGTCGCTGTACGGCCTCAAGCAAGCGTCGCGTGCTTGGAACCAGAAGTTGGATACGGCGTTGCAGTGCATGGGGTTTGAGCGCAGCGAGTGTGACTACAGCGTGTATCGCTGGCAGCATGAGCATGAGATCCTCATCATCATTGTCTATGTGGATGACATGCTCCTCCTTTCAAACAGTATGTCTGCACTGCAGGAGTTCAAGGAAGCCATGCAGGAGCGCTTCCAGATGTCTGATCTCGGGGAGGCATCATACTTCCTCGGTATCCAGATCGTGCGTGACCGCAAGTAACGCTCTCTCTCGCTACAGCAGAGCCGCTACATCAAGGATGTTTTGCAGCAGTTTGGCATGGCAAATGCAAAACCCATCGGCACGCCGCTGGAGACGCAGCAGTACCTCGTGAGCTTCAATGGAGAAGCAAATGCAGCTGAGCGACAGAAGTACCAGAGCGCCGTCGGCAGTCTCATGTACCTGATGGTGGCAACCAGGCCGGACCTCGCACAGGCTGTGAGCGCTGTGAGCCAGCACATGGCTAATCCCGGACCGGAGCACCAGAAGGGAGTGAAACGGATCTTCCGCTACCTTGCTGGAACCATCAACATTGGCATCACCTACAACGGCAATGACAACAGCATCATCGGCTACACAGACGCGGATTGGGCTTCAAACCCTGAGGACCGCAAGTCCATCTCTGGACATGTGTTCCTCATGAATGGTGGAGCCATGAGCTGGTACAGCAAGCGGCAGGTGGTCGTGGCCACCTCGAGTACAGAAGCTGAGTACGTATCTCTCAGCTTTGGAGCCAAGGAAGCAGTTTGGCTCCAACGTCTCATGGCAGAGATGAGTGGGAGTGCAGCAGTTCCAGTTCCTTTGCGCATCGACAACCAGAGCGCAATCGCACTCGCCAAGAATCCTGAGCACCATGCACGCACCAAGCACATTGACATCGCATANAGGAGCAAGTTCCAGGAAAGTACCAGATGCCTGCTCCGGTCGCCAATCCGACTTCACCATTGGAAAGATCATGTGGCAAAATGTCTACGGTCCAAGTTTGAGGCCGATCCAACGGTCGGATTGGGAGATATGAATTTTCGAAGTTTCGGGGGTCATGGACAGTCGATGTGTGGGTGGGCATGGGTGATGGCTCCATGCCTTAGCCTGAGAAAAGAAAAAGGCAAGAGGTCCAGGGTCAAGACCTGATGGGAGAAATATCCAAAAAGGTCCTTGGTCTTAGGATTGCCTTGTCAGAGTGTGCTGACTAGGATAAAGGTACCTCTCCTTACTTTTTAGGTGATTTGAGATCCTTGTGTGCTAGCCATGGACACATGGCGATTCTCCATGGGTTTGTGGGTTATGTGACCACTAGGAGTGTGCCATGAGAGCATTCTCTAGCTCTCTAGGTCGTGTGTGAGTGGTCAGCTTGATTGGTAGGCTGATTTCCTCCCTTGTATGAGATTATGGATTCTAGTGTGTGAGCCTTAGCCTCCATGGCTAAGTGGTGTGGCTTGTGAGAGGGCTGACTTGCCCAAGCTCTAGCTCTATATGTACTCCATCATTTTGAGTGATTGAACAACCATTCTTCAGTGCAAGTGATGCCCTTCCAATCACACATGCTCGCTGCTCCAAGGCTCCCTCTCTCCTCCATTTCCAACAGGTGAGCCCGGCTATGAAGCCGTCCATCTCCTTGTACCACATCCTTGGAGCCTGTTTCAGCCTGTAGAGTGCTTTGACCAGCTTGTAGACCTTGCCCTCTGGAGCTTTCACTCCTTCGGACACTTCTATCAGCACTTCTTTGTCTAGCTTCCCGTAGAGGAAAGCTGTCTTGACATCCATCTGGTGGACCTCCAGATCTTTTGCAGCAGTGATGCCCAGCATGGATCTAATGGAGGTAAAGGTGACGACTGGCGTGAAGGTCTCCTCATACTCTGAGCCTGCATGCTGCGAAAACCCCTTCGCCATAACTCTTGCCTCGTCTTTGTCGATAGTACCATCCTGCTTGAACTTTTTCCGGAGTACCTACTTTGACCCCACCACGTGCGTATTTGGGGGCCTGTCCACCAGAACCCATGTTCCATTCTCTTCAATGGATGCGAGTTCGCTATCCACTGCCTCCTTCCACTTGTCCGCATCTGGCATGTTCATAGCCTCCGTTACGGTCACAGGCTCTCCCTGAGCCAAGCATGACCAGCTGAGTCCGGTCCATTCCGCACTCTCTGCATCGTACTTGGACAGAGGCTTCTTCTGGCACGTACAACACCGGAGTATTGCTGGTGGTGCTTCAAGGCTTAGTTGCTTCTGTTGCTCCTGCGCTGCCAGTTATTTGGTATTTGAGGAAGAGCCACCAGCCTTAGAGTGTGACTGAGAGGCCTCGGATGACCCAGACTCAGTGTCAGAGTCTGTCGCTATGTCAGCCTACATAGCCAATCTCCCTAGAGCACCATCTGGTACCATCTGCCAGTTCTCAGGTGCCTAATCTCCCGACTCGACAACATTACCCACTCTCCTGATTTGGGAGCATGGACAGAGTCCTGTCACTCTCCCTTACCGAGCGTCCTTTCATCAAACTTGACGTCTCGGCGCCTGATGAGCTATCCAGTCGCTTGGTCCCACAGCCGGTACGCCTTGTGTACGGTGTCGTATCCGACCATTACACACTTACGAGCGCTTGCATCCAGATTGCCACTTCCTTCTTCTGCTTGGATCTTTGCCCAAGCAGTACAGCCAAAGACCCTCAAGTGTGAGGTGTCTGGCTTCTTCCCTAATCAAGCCTCCTGTGGCGTCCTGAGCTGCTTCTCTTGCTTCTTCTTACCACGCCTTCCAAGCGTGGCTGCCAGAGTGAGATTCAGAAGGTAGCAAGCAGTTCTTGCAGCTTCAGCCCAGAAGCGAGGTGGGAATTTGGCATTGAAGAGCATGCTTTGTGTCATGCCGAGGATAGTCTGGTTCATCCGCTTGGAAACGCCATTACTTTGGGGGTGTAAGGCGTGGTGGTTTGGTGGTTGATGCCGTGTTGGCTTAACCAGCCTTTGCACGCCTCGTACTCACCACCGTTGTTCGTGCGCAATGCCTTGACCTTCTTGCTTGTCTGCCGCTGTACCATTGCGACAAACTCTTGCAGCTTCTAGTTAACCTCTCCCTTTTTCTTCAGGAAGTAGATCCACATCTTGCGACTGTGGTCATCGATGAAGGTCAAGAAATACTTGCCTCCGTTCAAAGGAGTGCGGAATGGTCTGCACACATCAGAGTGAATCAGGTCCAAGATTGCTGCCACACGTTACCCATTACGCTCAAAGGGCTTTCTGTTTGCCTTGCCTTGGAGGCATGACTCACACAGCTTCTTGCACTTTCCCTCATCCTTGGCCTTGCATCCCTCCATCCCATGAACCACTTCGTGCTGCTGCATAGCTTGTAGTGTGCTGTCAGCCTCATGGCCAAACCACCTGTGCCACAGCTCAGCATATGTGTCGTTGGTGGAGTTTGTTACCATGGTGACAGCCTGTGGTACTACATCAGGCCTTTGGAGACTTGGGCTCTTCAACCGCTGCATATCCCTCATTTGTACTCTCAAGGAGCTTGGTTTGTAGTACATAGAGCCCATCAACTCTTGGGACCTGTGCGACAAGACTCTCCTTTGGATACGAGATCTTGATGTACTTGTTCTTGACAATCACGGCCTCCTCCGTGAAGATGATCGTCATGTCATGGTCTGTGATTTTAGACACAAACAAGAGGTTTGTCGCAAAAGACGGCATGTAGAAGACGTTCTATAGCTTCAAGTCTTTTTCAGCACCATTCACGTTGATGCTGATCAACTTATCTCCCTCGTCTTGCGCATGGAAAAGGCTGCCGTTGGCATTCCTGAAGCGACGTTCAGTATCCCCAATGGAGATGAACCCATTTTTCTCCCTTGAAGAGTTGTAGTTCATGCCAGAGTCGAGCCCGTAGGTTCCACGCTTGAGTAGTACCGCTCCCTTGGTTGCCAGAAAGCTCTTAGCCATCATGTTCGTCAACTCCTTACCCTTTCCTTTGCCCTCATATCTACCACCATGATCTCCATCTTCCTCCTTGGGAGCCCAATGCCCAGGCTTGCCACAGTTATGGCACTTCCTAGGACGCTTTGAACCCTTTCCACCACCACCATTGCCTTTTCCTCCACCGCCACCGCTTTCGCTGCTACTCTGACCAGAAGAGGAATTGTTGCAACGACCACCATACTGTGCAGCATATGCTGAAATGTTAGCCTCACTACCACTGCGACGCATGGCCTCGTTGCGCACGTACTCAGACACTGCCTCATACGTCAAATCCTCCTCCTTCCTACTACCAAAAACGATGATCAGAGGTCCCCAGCTTTCAGGTAGCGCCATGAGGAGGATCATGGCCTGCATGTTAGTGTCGATTTCCCAGTTCATTTGGGTCATTTGCTGTAGCAGTTCTTCAAACTATAGTAGGAAGTTTGGAATCGACTCTCCCAGAATCACCCTCATCAAAATCAGCGTTTGAAGGATGAAGAGGCGATTTGCAAGAGCTGTTGATTGGTGTACACGTGCAACCTTCTCATAAGCCTTTGATGCATGTATGATATCTTGGAGGTGGACATGCTGTGACTCATGCACTGATGTCAAAAGAATCGCAAGCGCCATGTCGTTTTTGACATTCCACGCTTCATATCCAGGATCTCATTTTGGAGGTTCAACCGCTTCTCAAAGGAACATCTTCAAATAGCCACGCACCCTCATGAAAATCTCAAATTGCCATCTCCACAAGGGAAAACCAAACCCTGTGAACTTTGACATCCCACCATAGACCTGCTCGAGAGTGAGCGTTCTGGGTGTCGTTATACTACTTCTCTGCTTCTCTGCTTCTCTGCTTCTCTGCTTCGTTCAGGCCGATGTATGCTGATGTACGCTGTTATCCGCTACCGGTTTAGAAGGTGTAGATCTGTCGCTTACCCCTTAGCCGTTGATCACCTGCAAACAGAGATGAACACACACTAGCGAACCCAGGGTCGTGCCTCCAAGGACAGGGCTTATCCTAGTTAGGGCCCACGGGTCATACCTCCAAGGTCAGAGCTTATCCTTGGCCCTTTTTCGCTGAGTGCCAGCACCCGCCGTTGGAGCTGATGTAGGAGATGGAGCACATGGAGGTGATGGAGCTGATGCGCACTGCAAGAGAGAGAGGGCAAGAGAGTGTGCAGAAGCGTGCCTTACAACTAGTCAGTATGGGCCCATAACCCTTTGTCAACCTTCGTGAGGCGACGGTCTAGAAAACGGGTTCCGACACAATGGTTCCCGCCGACCGCTCTTGGTATTGCAACCAAGAGGTGATATCACCCTCAGAGTCAAGGTTCCACACTGAGCAATTCATATGAATCACTTCCTTCCACTGTGTCCTTAGCACAGGTCACTTTCGCGCGAGGAGCTAACTCCTGGGGCTTGGACCAACCAATGCTTCTTTATTGTCCGCCTCTGGTGAACAACTTTGGGAGGAGTCTCAAAGGTAAGAACTGTACTCAATGACAGGCAACTGACAGGTTCTTATAGTCCTAGAGCCAGCCTCTAGCCTAGGCGAGCAGTTCCTCCTTGGATGAGCCACTTTGGGGGCAATCTGGATTGTGTCATCCCCCCTGCCTACATGGCACTCCATGTGACCGCCAAGTGGTGTCAGCCACCAGGAAGGACCTTGGAATGTTCTAAGATGCCTCTTAGAACCTTCCTCTCCCCCTTTTGGTCACAAAGTAAATTAGTCATTGGGCTGGGATTTGACCCAGTGACCTCTCGCTCCAGAGACTAACTTTGGAACGTCTAAGCCACAAGGAATTGTCCTAATTAGTGTTTGTTGGCTATACTATCCAGTTTAGACCAAAGGGTCTTGTTGGAAAGGAGAAGTGTATGCCTTGTCTATTGGGACCAGACTTAGGGGACTTACTCCAAGGGAGCAGTGCATGCCTAGTCTGTCCTGTGCCTGTCCAAATGTCAGCGATGGACAAGGAGCATATCAGGTCAACACCTCCTATTGATACTTCTCAGTGCATCTACGGTGGACAAAGAGTCTGCACCCTTCACAACGTACCCCGATTGTAGGTGCTTCCGCACCCATGAGCTTTTTACACCAGGAGCGGTGTGGGGCTGGCTCGTATTTCCTACAGCTCGAGAACCGACAGATCGCCCTTCCTTGTTCACTCCGCCCAACCTCCGCAGCACATGCCACATGGGCAAACTGCACGCAGTACTCGTATTAGTAGATCATCTCGTTCATCTGGCCCATGCAGCCATCCCCACTGCAGAGGCGGCGTAGGTTGGGGAACTTCCATTTTTCCTTCCAAGGCTTCGCCTGGCAGTGGGTGCAGGTCAAGATTCCCTCTTTCCCTCGTCCTCCACACTGCAGGTGACATATCTTCTTACACATTCCGCATGCCTTGCCAAACTTTTCCAGATCTGCCTCGCATCCTCTGCAGATTGGCGCCATGGTGGTCTCATCGATTATGAGGGCGCCGTCCTCTTCCATGAGTGCTTCGCCTACACACCCGTGGCAGTGTCTTGTCCAGGGTGAGCTGCCCGTGACCAAGCAAGCCTGGTGGATAATCGTGCTACAGTTGGTACAACAGTCACCCTCTCGCACGGTTTTGATGCATGAAGTGCCACCCACTTTGCAGTGGGTGGCACTTCGTCCAACACCCTGTTCTTCTTTGTCATCTGACTCCACCTCCTCTCCTTCCTCATTCATCTAGGGCAGTTTCCGGACTCTGTACTGCATCTCCATGTCTCGACTGTATTTCCCGCATACCTTAGGTCTGCTTCATCCTCCCTCCTCATTTGCGACCGTTCCAGGCATCTTTCACATGTTTTGCGGTGGCAGACCTGGTAGCCTATCACCTTCACACCCCAGCAGTGCCCGCGTTGGGCACACGTCTATTCTCCCTCTCTTTCTAGGCCCGGTCCGCGTCCGTCAGCCGACCTTCTTCTTGCCACTGTCTCATGGTGGCCCCTGAGACCATGCGTGGACCTTGGCGTGCCCTTGCCTATTCCTCCTCTTCCTCTTCTTCCTCTTCTTCTATCTCTTCCTCCTCTAGATCTCATCGTCTGTGCGCCTGGGCTCCACCCGAGCCTGGGCCTGCTCTGCCATCCTTCTCATCCTTCTTCTCTGCTTCCTCCTCCTTGACCTGGTTTACGCACTTGAGACAGGTACAGTTCAGCCCAATGCAGCATTTCGTACTTTCATGATGTGTCGAATTGCCATAGATGCGGCACACGACCTTCAGGAGCGGCTCTACAGGGAGATTTTCCTTACACCACACACAAGGGCCCGTATATGTGGCCAGCTTGTGGGGGCTCATGGGTGCGCTCCTTCGCGGAGTTGTGGCGGGGGCTATCGCGGTCTCCTCTCTCGTGTTGTTGCTCTTGTTGTACTTGCTACTCCAGTTGCAGGCCTCCTCGTCCTTTCACACGTTGTTGCTGCGCCGCCTGCATCTCACCTGCGGACACCTCTTCTACATTGGAGCCCTCTGGCTCAGCTGCCTGGGGCTCATGGCCCCCTCCTGCTCCTGCTTCGACAATTGTGCCCTCCACATGCCCAACACCTCATTCGCTTTCCAGCCTCTCAACCTCTTGTGCTTTGGAGCGGGGGAAGTGTTTCGCCTATTCCAGGGATGTGTGTCTGCCAAGCCAGAGGTAGGAGTACGAATTTGGCTGCAGGATAGCTGCGGTTGCTAAACCCATTCGACCCCTCTAGCCAGATGTATCCAGCATCCGCGCTGGCCACGTGATACACCTCTCATGCTTCCCCAGCTTCACGTCCCACGCCCGGGCTAGGACAGAGGTAAACCAGGTTCCCCTCCTTGATCGGCTCGTGGTTGAGCTGTCGATTCGCAGCATCGCATCCGCGCCATGCCAAGACGGATGCCCACAGCCTTGCCTCCCCTCTTACCGCGCTCGTCCTCCGACAGCGCTCCGGGAACCATTATTGCACCTCCCTATCCTTGGCGACTTCCCGTTCTTCCTCTGTCCGTCCATCCTGCTCCTTCCCTGGTTCCCGAGGTAACTACAACGGCTTTTATGGCATGTCCAGGGCCGCGTACGGAGGTTGCGCGAAGAGGAGGAGATATGGAGAGAATGAGGTTACGCGACTAGGTGTAGTGTTGATGAAGTGCGCTGTCTTCTTTATGATCCCCCCCTGTTGTTGCTCTCCTTCGTTACCACCGTCCACTCGAGGATGTCGTCTACCCTCTCCACTTGACCCTGGGACTCGGATCAGTACCACTCGGAGTACAGGTGCTGCGCGCCCCACTCCACGAGCTCCTCACAGAACGCCGTCATAAACTCGGTACCGTTATTGGTATATACCACGCTGCACCGGCCAAACCGGTAGAAAATCGCCTTCGAGATCAAGCGTGCAGCTTGGGCTGAGGACTTGTCGAGGACTACGCGGACCCACAGGAACTTCATGAAATGGTCCAATGCGGCAACCCAATACCTATTGCCGTGTGTGCGGTGAGCACGTGGCCCATTGAAATGGATGATAACCCGCTCCAAGGGTTCACTGACAGGGGAGGGCTGGAAAAGCGGCATGTCCCGCGATATGATTTTTTTGCTCCGTTCATAGGGTCCACATCGCTGCACCACCTCTTTGACCAATGGTACAAGATTTGGCACGTGCAGGATGGGGGTCAGGCAGTCCTTGAGTGCCTGGATGCCGGAGTGGTGGTGATGGTGGTAGGCCTCAACCACAGCCTTCTACAAGGTGGGTAGGGGTACCCACGGGATCCACAGAGTAACCTTCTAGAGGTGGCCACCCTCCCATGCATAGTTTTCGCAAAGGCTGGCAACATCGTCTTTCTTCTAACTGTCGGACTCTACTCCTAGCCTTGTCTCTAGGGTCTCGTACACCTTTCACACTTCCGCTTTCTGCTACTCCCAGAAATTGGCACGGAGGAGGATGTGAGCTGTCTGCCAAATTTGCCACTCTTGCATCTCCATCGGTCTCTTCATCCATCCTGCCTTCTCCGCGGTAGCTTCCCCAAGTTTTCTTTTTGTCTTTGGCTCCTTCCTTGGGAGCCCCTTTGCCCTCCTCCTATCCTACTCCGCCTTCATCACCTATAGTCGCCGTCGGTTCTCCTCATCATAGACAGGGGGTTTCCTGTCCAAGCTATCTAGTGTTGGGAAGAGCCTGAGGATCCCCACCGCACGTAACTCTCCTTCCTCCCACTGGTCCCGCGGGCATGTCTCTTGAGGTCCACCATGTCGTTTCTCCCGCCCCTCACAGATTTCAATCGCCTTTGTTTCTTGTCACCGCCGTGCCGGCTCCTCAGAGAGGCGCAGTGGACCTTGCCACTTCGCAATGGGCTGCTCCTTGTCGTCTTCTTGTGGCGACTCACTACGCTCCGAGAGCACCACCACTCTTGTCCTTCTCTTGATTGTCGCTCGTGTAGCGGCCTCCCTTGCGACCTCTTCATGCAAAGCCGCTGCGCTGGCTCCCTCTAGGATGGACCGAAGCTGAGCTGAGACCATGTGGGCCGGTATTGGAACTTTGTGCAACACCCCGAAGAGTCGTTCTGCCACATGGGCGGCTTTCCCCTTGGCCTCGGCCAACTGTCCTTGGTCGATGCTCGGGAGGGTACCTTTCGACAAGGGGCGTTGCTTGTTGCGCTTGCCAAAGGGTTCTCCACTGGTGCTCTCATCCAGTGCTCGCTTCCCCTGATCGCGTTGGCGGGATGTTGGAGCTGTCTCTGCAGATGGAGCCTTTCTGCGTGGGGCCGGCTCTTTGTAAGGGGTGACCAGCTCTGCGTGGGGCCGGCTCCAGCGGTGCTCTCATCCGCCGCTCGCTTCGCCTGATCCCGTTGGCGGGATATTGGAGTTGTCTCTGCAGAAGCGTCGTGGGATGGGGCAGCTTGCTTGCTATCGGCAGCGAATGTCGCCACCTTGGTCGCTGTCATCGCTGCTTCCTAGAACCTGGCCTTCCTACCAAGTGCGGCCTCCGACATCGTAGCTCGCAGCGCATCTCTCTAGGTCTCTTTTCCTACAGCCGCTATCCTTGTCATGGTCTTGCCTCACGCCACCTTTCTTGCCTTATGACCCTCGGTAGGCGTAGAGACGCCTACCTGTTTTCTTGTGGCTTTCTCGGCGGTTTGTCCGGCTACTGCTGCCTTTACTACCTCCGCTGTAGTCCATTCTTCTGCGGTCCTTTTCTTCGTGGCACATCTAGTTGCTTCTGTTGCTGCCTACGCTGCTTCTTGCTTGACAGCTGCCTTCTCTTCCATTGCCTTTCGTTTTATCACTTCCCTTCATTTTATCGCTGCTGCCTGTTCTCTTGTTATTGCCGCTTCCGCTGCTGTCCACTCTACCACCTCCCTTTGTCTCGCCCCGTTTCTTTTGTTTGTTTAGCCGCCACTCTTTCTTCTATTGCCGTTACTTCTGCTGCCACTCATTCAGCCGCCGTCCTTCCCTCCGTTGCTACTTCTTCCTCTACCGCTCGTTCAGCCACTGCCTTTTCTTTTGCAACCGCTACCGCTTCCGCAGCTGCTTTCTCCGTTGCCTCCCTACTTTTTGCTTCTGTTTCCTTTTCCACTGTCTCTTCTACTGTGGCTACCTCTATTGCCACGTATTCTGCCATTACAAGTGCTTCTTTCCTCTGGTCCTCCTCCTCTTGTTGCCACAATGCTTGCAGTCTGTTCCACATTTGTGTAAGCTCGGACGATTCCTGGAGGTACTCCTAGGCCTCATCCACTTCAGTGACATTGCGGTTCTTCTCCTCTCTACACACCTCCGCGGCTTCCCTAACCCAGTGTCGCACCGCTTCCTCTCTCAGTGATTGGCCCGCTTGTCTCAGCGTTTTCCATAGTTCATCCGCCACTGCAACTCCAATCTGGTGGCGCGATACACCTTCAAGGGTCAGGTGCCAATATTTTTCGATGGCTGTATATAAGCCGTCGCACTGTCGTTCTGCCGCGATGATGCATACAAGTTCGTAGGGCGTGTACTGTGTTCCCTATTTGGCAGCGGTGGCTCAGACCAGGTAATTCCACTCCATAACTTTGCCGCATATCTCCTGCGCGGCGCCTTTGCCGTTCCTATTGGCATCTGGTGGGCGTGATAGATGGTGAGTGCACGGGCTTGATCCTGGAGGAGATGCACATAGTACGTCGTAGGATCCTGCTTCTGGTCTCGGCACACCTGGATCCAACACTGGCGAGCGACATTCACAAAGAGATCCGGCCAATCTGTGTCAAGGAATTCCGCCACACCCACCATGTTGCGGGCTTGTTCCAGGTGGTGGTTTAGTACATCACAGATCACTACAATAAGACGCTCCGCGCCTGCTGTTTCCAGTAACTGCTCTTGTTGCACATGCTGCCTGAGGGCCAGGGGACCCTTGGCCACACCCTTCAAGACCACCTAACAAGCTTGATCAAAGAAGGATTCTGCCAAGTCTGTGCGGATCACCTCTGGGAGCTCGGTCTGTAGGTTCTGTATGATGCTGCTAACCATGTCCAGCAGTCGAGTAGCCCCGAATTGATCTCCGCTGTCACCATAGTTCTCTTCTTCCCGCTGGGTTCGTGCGCCCTCCATCACCGATCCTGTACTGAGCAGAGACAACGGTGAGCCGTGGGCTGGCCTGCCTCTCAAGGCCGGTGGAGAATACGAATGCGCGGCGGATGCGGAAGGGCCAGGTGGCGATAATACGCCAGTCGGTGCCCTTAGTGCGATTGTTACTACTAGGGGTGCAGCCACTGATCAGTATGCGCCTGCAAGGGGTTGTCCTGGCATTGGAGTCGTGGCGGGAGCAGGTCGTGGCGAGGCTATGGCTACTACTGCAAGGGATGTTGACATGTGTGTCATGGAGTGTCCTGCGTCGACAGCAGGTGCTGCGGCCCAGCCCGTGGAGTTTATTCGTAGTTGTCGTATCGTTGTCCCAACCGCCCTTGTTGAATGCCCGATCTCTGTGCTAGAAGGGCGAGCCATTTGGGAGGCTGCTAAGCGGTTCAAACCAGAGCTTTGTGTGATGCATCGGGTGAGTTGAGCACCGGTCCCATTCGGTGTAGTAACCATGGGAGGAGAGAGTGAGAGTGGGCGAGGCGGAGTGAAAAGTGTTGGATCTGGAGGAGAGAGGGAGCCCTGGAGCAGCGAGCATGTGTGATTGGAAGGGCATCACTTGTGCTGAAGAATGGTTGTTGAATCACTCAAAATGATGGAGTACATAAAGAGCTAGTGCTTGGGCAAGTCAGCCCTCTCACAAGCCACACCACTTAGCCATGGAGGCTAAGGCTCACACACTAGAATCCATAATCTCACACAAGGGAGGAAATCAGCCTAGCAATCAGGCTGACCACTCACACACGACCTAGAGAGCTAGAGAATGCTCTCATGGCACACTCCTAGTGGTCACGTAACCCACAAACCCATGGAGAATCGCCATGTGTCCATGGCTAGCACACAAGGATCTCACCTCACCTAAAAAGTAAGGAGAGGTACCTTTATCCTAGTCAGCANACTCTGACAAGGCAATCCTAAGACCAAGGACCTTTTTGGATATTTCTCCCATCAGGTCCTGACCCTGGACCTCTTGCCTTTTTCTTTTCTCAGGCTAAGGCATGGAGCCATCACCCATGCCCACCCAGACATCGACGGTCCATGACCCCCGAAACTTCGAAAATTCATATCTCCCAATCCGACCGTTGGATCGGCCTCAAACTTGGATCATAGACATTTTGCCACATGATCTTTCCAATGATGAAGTCGGATTGGCGATCGGAGCAGGCATCTGGTACTTTCGAGGAACTTGCTCCTGTGGACCTGAAATTGAGCCGGATGGCTCCCTTTCCAACAAAAAGCGTGGTGAAAGATCCGACGCCGGAAGCCAACATGAGACTGAGAATACCGGCGCCTAGCAATATATCAGCTTTGCACGGCGCAAGCCAGTCCGCCCCTAGGAGCATGTCGTATGTCTGCACATTGCAGACCTGTACGGTGTGCGGTGCATGAACGTTTTCCACCTGCATGGGAAGGCCCACAATCTGGCTGATGGATGCATCGAGGGTGCCAGTGCAGATGGAGAAGCGGAGCCGGGTGGATTCGAGAAGATGGGGGATGTTCAGGGTATTGACCATGCAAAGCGCGATTGTGGTGCGTGTGGCACCTATTTCCATGATGGCTACGAATTTGCGGCCATAATCCATACATAACACCATGTCACTTGGATCTCAGCATGCACGAGTGGTCCTTGAATCATGGGAGCGGGAGCCCAAGTATGCGGTACTTGGGCAATAGTTGTCTGGACACGAGAGTGCGCCGTGAGGATTTTGTAGGCAACCATGTGTTACCCCGGGTCGCGGTCGAGGATACAGCAGAGACGGATACCGACGAAAAACAGGGAGGGGTTGAGAGAGGAGAAGAGATTCCGAAGACGGTCTGCGGATGCAGGGGAGTGGAGTAGAAAGTCAACAAAGGGAAGAGGGTGGCGGTCGTCAAGGAGAGGGAAGAAGAGGGAGCAGTCGGTGTGGATGTAGGGTGGAGAACAGGTGGAGCAGTAGGAGGGACACGATGGGGTTGTGAAAGCGTAGAGCGTGGGGGAAGGTACGCGGCAATCTCCTCCTAGATGTAGCCGCGGATCGTAGGGTTATACTGGCAAATAAGATGGAGGCCATCGGTGGGAAGGGCAATAAGGGTTTCCGTAGAGTCCGAGTTTTTGGAGGAGTCCAGTTCAGACAATAGCTCATCAGGAATATTCTGCTCATCGTCCATGAATTTTTAGGCAACACCTTCCCTTTGGGGTCCAGCTTAAGCAGGTGGTGGCACGGGTACCTCCTTCGCGTGCTCCTCTTGCCGGTCCGCGAGGTTTAGCCATACTTCGCGGGGAAGGCGACTGAGGACGTCTGCGTTATGGTTGGTGAAGGCGGGCTGATACTTGATTTTCATGTTGTAGCCCTGTACGAGAAGGACCCACTCGGCCAAGATATCCTCATGATTCTGAGTGGTGAGAAGCTATTAGAGCGCCTCATGGTCAGTGAAGACGATAAAGGGCTTACTGTTCTTGATGTAATCGCGTGTTGGAGAGCCCAAAGCAAGACCCGACACTCGCCCTTCATTGTTGGGGAGCGGGCGAGGTCGCGGAAAAAGTTACTCTAGAAGGAGACAAATTCAAGGAAGATTTTGATCTGTACCGCAGTGGTAGGTTGGCGCCACTCCTGAACCACTGTTATCTTTTTCGAGACTGTCTTGATGTGGTCTGCACTCATAATGAATCCTAAGAATTCCATCGCTGACATGCCAATGAAACATTTCGCGGGGTTCAGCTTAAGCTTGGCAGTGTGGAGAGCAGAGAAGACGGCACTGAGAGATGTGAAGAGTTCTGCAAAGCTATGGGTAGCCACCATGATTTCATCAATATAGCAGCTCACATTGGGGATACCGCGGAGTGTGGAGTCCATCACGCATTGGAAGGTCGCACTAGCATTGTGGAGGCAGAAGGGCATGTGAGTAAAGGTGTAGAGTCCCTCTTACATCACGAAAGTAGTCTTTGCGATGTAGTGTGGATGCATGGTAACAGCATGGAAGGCCGCATTGACATCCAGCTTTGCAAACCATCTGTAGCCTTGCTGGCGTTCCTAGATGTCAACAATCAGCGGCATGGGATATGTCTTCTTTTGTGACTCGGTTGAGGTCGCGGAAGTCAACAGAGAACTGCTTGGATCCATCATGTTTGCCGACAATAACCAAGTTGGCGCGTCGTTGACTTACAATGGGGACGATCACCCCTTGTACTCTCTGTCAGTAAAATGCTGGACACAACTGGTGTGAAGGTGGGTGTGGTCCGAGGTGCGGGCGAGCCAGAGGGCGAGCCGCAGCGTCGAAGCGCGGGCTGACCCTACTGGCGATACCACAGCGACCAAGGAGCGAGCACAGTAGTCAGTTAACGTAGATGATTGACATGAACTAAGTAAGAATTACTTGAGGAAAAGACAACTGAGCAGAAGCAAGAGATGATCAAGTAGGGGCGGTGTTGACGGGGCACGAGCCGGTCCGGCGAGTTGATGCGGGCCGTGTGAAGGCCACAGCACTGAGACATAGAAGATATGCTTGCTTGGTACCGTGGAGGCAGGGAAAGTCCTGGGCCTTGGAAGTCAAAGCTGATGATGGAAAGGAACTGATTGCAGAGGATGATGGCTACAGACATCGGTGCGGGCTGCCAGCGGGGCATCCACAACTACCGTGAACGGGCATCGAGAGAACGAAGGCAAAGCAGGAAGCAGAGCAACTGGTGCCACAGTCCGAAGGTGGGCAGCGAGAAGAAGTGAACCATAGAATGACTAGGTTCAAATGAAACGAGCATACAAGACAGCTTATGTACTAGTCCAGAGCCTCCTATGGACTACTGCTAAGGTGGATGATATGAGTGATGCAAGCGCAGCCTTGCTGCTGCTTTTGCGGCGGTTGCTGAGTGCGGAGAAGGAAGGCGGCTCCGCATGTGATCCTCAATCTTGGGCGGTGGAGAGGGTGCGGTCTTGGAGTTCTTGGTCCCGAATTGTGGTTGGTTTGTCGTGGTGAGCGGACCGGACCGCAGGGCTCTTGTTGGCGTGAGGATTACCCACGTTGTTCGAGCGGGGAATCTGTTCGATGGACGGTTGGTCCCGTCGGCGGGTGACTGGCCGTTTACTTGGTTGGACCGTTCATCTGGTTGCATGCAGGATGTGAGACCGCCACTTTGTATTTTCTTATTTTGTTGTGGTCGATCTTGTCTGTGAGTCATAAGAGGTCTTCTCGCACAATCCTTGAACATCCTGTACCCAGGAGTGTCTTGTGCACATTGTTGCTTATTTCTGACACCCCCCGTCAATGGCACAAGACATAGACACTCTGAAGTTGGCGCGGATGTCAGAGCGTGCCATCCTGGCATTCTCAAGCGTCGTTGGTTGAGGAGGAATCTTGACCATCTGGAGCAGCATTGATGTGCATGCTTCTTCTCCTGAGATGAAGATGGAGCTGACCCGGTTAAAGGTATGGAGAAGGATTGAGAGGCTGTTATAGAGAATGAGTGGCGAAGAGCCGGAGGCAGCAGAAAGTAGTCGAATGGGGCCGATGCGAGGAGTGAGGGTTCGGTTGTGAAGGGCGGAGTGATGACAGGGAGGAGCTCGTGACTGAATTGATCCACGGATTTACTCGGGGTCAGTGACACATGGGCTGTGGTTATAACGGTGTTGAGATCTTTCATGGAGGAGAGGGATGACAATGACCCACCAGATTTGATGGTGTTGGCTATTTCCGTAGGTGCTGAAGGTGAGGGCGTCTTTCTTGGTGCATGATCCGGATTAGTGAGCGTGATGCCATAGACAGATTTCATGAAGGTGGCTACTTCTTCGTGAGTGAATGGTGATGTTTGTGTCATTGTGGAAAGATCTGTGATTGGTGCTGTCTGCGGTATAGGTGACATCCAGAGAAGTTGAGGGGAATGGTGAAGTTGATGGTGGCTGTGGCTGGGTGAGAGGAGTTGTCGAGTGTTTGTGTTTTGCAAATTCATAGAGATTAGTCAGAAGTCTTTGTCGTAGTCATCTAGATTTGCTTGTTGTCTGTGGGGAGGAGGAATGCTCGCGGGGATGGGTTGAAGCAATTGCAAGCAGGCCTGTTGGTTGGTATGTTAAGATGAAGGGGATAGAGTTGATGTGCAGTACTGAACAGGAGGAAGGAAGTGAGGGCTGTCCTAGGTGATTTTAAGTTGGAGAACGTTGCCTTTGGGTGCTGTTGACATGTGCCTGAGGGAGGTGGTTGCGGAGATCAGTGGACGGTTTTGGTTTACGTAGAAGTGCAAGTCCGGCATAGAGGATGATGCAGCCGACACTGGTTGGGGATGAGTCCAATGAAGAAGGTTAGTCCAACGAGAAGGCGGCCAAGATTCTGCTGATTTTTATAGAAGTGATCCGTAGTTTGTGTCATGATGCCTGTTGAGCACCGACGTCTGCTATATTTCTTTCAAATGAGATGTGGTCAAAGGGGAATGAAGCAGTTGATTCTGACGACGTTTGGAATGGTCCTGTGGAAGAGTGCTAATGACATGAAGAGGATAGTGGAGGATGCTGCTCTTGTTGCTGTTGTTGTGAATGGTGCTACTAGGTCAAGGGACGAGAGCAGTTGTGGTTGGACAACTGAAGGCTGATCGAGCGAAGGTGCAGTTGTTGAATTGCTGATGTCAATGGTGAGGGCGGTGCTTGATGCTGCAGGAGACGGCTGGGAAATCAGGACTTCTGCCGCTTGGAGTGCTGCTGAGGATGATCAAGGTAGGTGGTGGTTGATGAGACAGTTTGTTTTGCTGATGTTGAGAGCTGTAGAGGAGGGGCCAAGCCAACATATTTGTCTGAGGGAGGTTGCGTTCATACACAGCTTTCCTTGACAGTAGATGGTACGAGGAGTGGTGATGTCTTTGATGCTTTACACCTGGATTTGAGGAGAGAGCGGCGGCGCGCCTCGGCTTGGTGTTTTGGGCGTCAGTAGGAGATCATGGTGTGATGGAGGAAGCAGAACCTTTCGCTGAGCTCTGATACCATGTTAGTAAAATGCTGGACACAACTGGTGTGAAGGTGTTTGTGGTCTGAGGTGCGAGCGGGCCAGAGGGCGAGCCGCAGCGTCGAAGCACGGGCTGACCCTACTGGCGATACCATAGCGACCAAGGAGCAAGCACATCAGTCAGTTAACGTAGATGATTGACATGAACAGAGTAAGAATTGCTTGAGGAAAAGACAACTGAGCAGATGCAAGAGATGATCAAGTGGGGCCTTTACTGACGGGGCACGAGCCGGTCCGGCAAGTTGATGCGAGCCGTGTGAAGGCCACATCACTGAGATATAGAAGTTATGCTTGCTTGGTAGCGTGGAGGCAGGGAATGTCCCAGGCCTTGGAAGTCAAAGCTGATGATGGATAGGAACTGATTGCAGAGGATGATGGCCATAGGACATCGGTGCGGACTGCCAGCGGGGCATCCACACCTACCGTGAACGGGCATTGAGAGAACGAAGGCAAAGCAGGAAGCAGAGCAACTGGTGCCACAGCCCGAAGGCGGGCAGCGAGAAGAAGTGAACCATAGAATGACTAGGTTAAAATGAAGTGAGCATACAAGACAGGTTATGTACTAGTCCAGAGCCTCCTATGGACTACTGCTAAGGTAGATGATACGAGTGGTGCAGGCGTAGCCTTGCTGCTGCTTCTGCGGCGGTTGCTGAGTGCGGAGAAGGAAGGCGGCTCCGCACGTGATCCTCAATCTTGGGGGGTGGGGAGGTTGCCGTCTTGGAGTTCCCTGTCCCGAGGTGTGGTTGGTTTGTCCTGGCGTGCAGACCGGACCGCGGGGCTGTTGTTGGCGCGAGGATGTTGGATCTGGAGGAGAGAGGGAGCCTTGGAGCAGCGAGCATGTGTGATTGGAAGGGCATCACTTGTGCTGAAGAATGGTTTGTACAATCACTCAAAATGATGGAGTACATATAGAGCTAGAGCTTGGGCAAGTCAGCCCTCTCACAAGCCACACCACTTAGCCATGGAGGCTAAGGCTCACACACTAGAATCCATAATCTCACACA
>SZWC01020646.1:30279-43447 GCA_023375785.1 Penium margaritaceum
ATGCATGCATGCATGCATGTATGTATGTATGTATGTATGTATGTATGTATGTATGTATGTATGTATGTATGGCCAGGCTCCACACTAGGCTACGCCATGCTCCATCACAAGCATCGGCTTCCCGTCATGGCTGCACTCGCGCGCATCCCACCTGGAGCTCGAGATACACATGTTCTCACAGTCTGCTCCATAGCACGTCGGAGGCCCCAGCCACCCTACACGAGGCTCGAGCCTCTCCTAAGGCCGCACATTGGGATGTTGCTTGCGCCGACGAGCTTGCTGCTATCTTGGAGCACCACGTGTATGACCTCGTTGACCTCATATTGGTCGGAAGGCCATCGGTGCCAAGTGGGTCTTCCGGCGCAAATGGAAGCCAGACGGGTCCTTGGACATGTACAAGGCCCGCCTCACAGCGGAGAGGCTCGCTCAGGTCCCCATGGGTTGATTACAACTAGATGTTTTCCCCTGTTGGTCGGTTCTCCACTAGCTAGGCGCATTTGAGCCTGGTTGCCTACATGGGTAAGAGCTGCATCAGATGGACGTGAGCAATGCTTTTCTCCATGGCTCGCTGGAGGATGATGAGCTCTACATGGTGCAGCCCTTATGTTTGGACGACTCCACTGGAAGAGTCTGTCGGCTGCAGAAAGCCCTCTATGGTCATACAGTTGCCTCGATGCTAGAACCAGGAGATCAGCAACTCGCTCCTCCGCGGTGGCCTCCTGCGCAGCACCGCTGACCCCGCACTGTTTGTCAGCCCGCGGGGCTAGACCTTCCTCGCTATTCTGGTCTACGTCGACAATCTCCTCATTGCGTTACTAGACATGACTGTCATCCAGCGTGTCAAGGACAGTGCTTCACACTGCCTACCGATTGAAAAATCTTAGGTGTGCTCGAGTCTTCCCGGGTATGGAGCTCGAGTATGATCGCTCCCAGGGCATCCTACACGTCCACCAGGCTGCCTACGTGTAGACCCTGTCCACTCGCTTCGCCGAGGACGTGCCCCTCATGCCGGGCGCATCCTCACCCATGTCACTTGATGGTCAGGTGAAGCTCAAGACCCTTGACTCAGCCGTTGTGGGGGAGTCAGTTAACGTGACCACGTATCCGCGAGTCATCGGGTCACTGATGTTCCTAGCGAAGACGACACGACCAGACATCGCGTTCGCCGTCAACCTCCTGGCTAAGTTTTCTCAGGATCCGCACCACTTCTACTTCGAGGCTGTGATCCGAGTACTGCGCTATGTCGTCTCGACTCCTCGGTGAGGTCTCATGTTCCATCAACGCCCGTCTGTTGTCGCGCTGGATTACACCAACACTGATTGGGCCGGCAGTCCGGACGGTAAGAGTCGCACAGGCTGGATCTTTCTGATCGGCAGCATGGCTATCCTGGCGCAGTGGCAAACAAGGGTGCATTACACGCAGCACCTTTGAGGCGGAGTATGTGGCCTTTGGCTCAGGCGCGTGTGAGAGTGTGTGGTTGCGTCGTCTGTTGTCCGAGTTGTGTCAGTCCGTCGCATCCATCAGGTTGCATTGTGACAATGAGAGTGCCATGGCCATCGCCGACAATGACGACGTGCATCACACACGCACAAAGCACATCAACGTTGAGTATCACTATGTGCATTTGTTGTTGCATGACGCCAGCATCAGCATTGTGTCGGTTGAGACAGCACGGCAACTGGTTGACTTCTTGACCAATGCATTGAAGCACGACTCGTTCAAGAAGGCTGTGAGTTTGGTCAGTGTGGGTCCGTGACTTGCCCCTCTTTGTCCCTGCCTGCATCTCTACGTGCCCTAAGGGAGTCAAACTGTTGACTGTGTCTCTGCCCGTCCATTTGCACTACACCAGTGAGTCATGGGGGAGTGTTGGTTTTTGCACATCTCTCATAATGCTCTGTTGTGTCTTCCCGGCTTGTGTGCATCGGCATGTACATGACTAACGGTGAGACTCGACGTTCCTGGAGTGTCGTCCGGTGCAGCCGGCACACGCTGAGGCCTACATGCACTTGACTGGAGCCTCTTCTCTGCGGCGACGTGCTCAACTCAATCGGCAGGCCTCCTCGGCGGTCGGGCCACCGGCGGTCATCGCCACCATAGATGCTATCTGCATGCGTCGAGTGCTGGATCTGTGTGTACCATTGCGTTTGCAACGTCATGCTATGCCTAGGGTCCATGTCCCGTGTTGCGTGGCACTGTTTGGCATCATGGACCATCGTAGGCACTGCCTGGGTTCGGGCAGCCATAACTTTTTGCTGCTGTTTTTCTAGCTGTTTCTCACCGCACAGCTGCGTTCCCAGCGTCGGTATTCTGGTATGGTTCAGTTTTCAGGTAAAACAGACGACGCCCGGGTTTTGGGCTGTCGGCCGTCTGGCAGGGCTCACCGAGAAAACCCTGCCTGCCAGAAAATAGGTCTAGGTCTATTTTCTGATTGGTTGGTTAGCTGAGTAACAAGCTCTACAAATCTGGGGGGGGGGCTAGAACTTGGAGGTGTCTCCCATTGTTGCTCATCCTTCATTCCTAATCAGTCACTTTGTTTTCAGCTGCTTTCTGGCGCTAACACTGGCGCGCGCGTTTCCAAGTAACAAACCTAGAGCATCCAGACTTTGACTCTAGAGCTGCAGACTAAGGGGGCAGCAGGCTTAAGCAACGAGCGTGGAAGCCCGCACGCTGCATCAACAATACTGCTGCCCCAACCTGTTGCCTAGCTTTTCCATTTGCATGTCCATCAGCTTGCTTACGTTGAGACCTTGTTCGAGCGCTTTGCTGAGGACCTGCCCCTCGTGCTAAGAGCATCCTCACCCATGTCTCCCGATGGTGAGAGGATGCGCAAGAGCTCTCATCTAGTCTTGGTGGGGAAGCGAGTAGATGTGACTACTTATTTACGTGTCATCTGGTCACTAATGTTTCTGGCAATGACAACTTGTCCAGACATTGCATTCGCCGTCAACCTCCTTGCACAGTTCTCTCTGGAGCCGCATCACCTCCACTTCAAGGCTGCGATCCGAGTCCTGTGCCATGTCATCTCTATCCCACGGCGAGGCCTCATGTTCCGCCGACAGTCGTCCGTTGTGGCGATGAAATACACCAACAATGACTGCGACGGCAGTCCGGACGGTGAGACTCGTACTGGCTGGATCTTTCTTTTTGGCGGCATGGCTGTATCCTGACAGCACTTAGCAAGGTTGCATTGCACGTAGCACTGTTAAGGCTGAGTATGTGGCCTTTGGTTTTGGCGCTTGTGAGAGCGTGTTGCTGCGCCGCCGGTCGTCCCAGTTGCGTCAGTCAATCTCATCCATCACGCTGCAATGTGACAATGATAATGCCATGGCCATGATGGCATGCATCACACTCGCACAAAGCACATTTATGTCGTGTATCACTATGTGTGTTTTTTGTTGCATGACGGCAGCATCAGCATTGTGTGGGTTGAGAAAGCACAGTAGTTGGCTGACTTCTTCACCAAGGCACTGAAGCTTGACTCGCTCAAGAAGGCTATTGTGAGTGCGGTCGGTGTGCGTCCGTGAGGTTCTCTCTCCCCCTGTCCGTTTGGTCTCTGTGCTCTCTGCTCGCCTATGTGCACTGCGCCGGTGACTCATGGGGGAGTGTTGGTTTTTTCACACACCTCGCATTTCTACTTTGTTGTGTCCTCCCGGCTTGTCTACATCGGCATGCAAATGATTGGCAGCGAGATGCGACACTGCAGGGGTGTTGTTTGGTGGAGCCGACGCACACTGAGGCCTACACGTAGTTTGCAAGAGCCTCCCCCCTCAAATGTGATCAGCTCCATGGGTAGACCTCCTCGGCAGTCGTGTCGCCAGCGGTCATTGTCACTGCCTATGCTGTCCGCATGCGTCTACTGCCGTGTCTGACTACACTGTTGCATTCGGAGTACCATGTTATGCCTAGGGTCCAAGTTTCATGATTTCCGGGCACTATTGGTACCGGGGATTAGCATAGACGCTACCTGCGTTTAGGCAGCCGTAACTCCTCACTGCTGTTTTTCAAGCTGATTCTGATCGCTCCACTACGTTCGCATCATACATATTATGGTATGGTCCAGTTTTCAGGGAAAACAGACGACGCCCGGGTTTTGGGCTGTCAGTCGTCTGGCAAGGCTCACCGAGAAAACCCTGCCTGCCAGAAAATAGGTCTATTTTCTTATTGGCTTAGAAACTGAGAAACAAGCTCTACTCATTGGGGGGAGATAAAGCTTGGAGGGGTCTCCCATTGTTGCTAACTCTCATTCCTTAATCAGTCATTTCCAATTTTCATCTGTTGTCTGGCGCTAACTCTGGCGCGTGCAGTTCTGAGTAACAAACACCAGAGCTCTCGGACTTGGGCTCTGGTACAGCAGACTGAGTGTTGACGTTTGTTGGCCACTCACATCTCTATGCCCTCTTGTCTCCTCCTCCATGCACACACATGTACACATTAATTGACATGGCCTCACCTGGGAAGACATCAAGCGAGCCTACCATGATAGGCATCTTTGGCGACTTGACCCAAATGCTTCATCCAAGAGTGCCTTCTGGCACATGCATGGTCATGACTTGATTCATTATCTCATGTGGGAGGTGCTAGGGCCCGTACACTCTTATTTTCTGGGGGAGCTACCTTTACCGGGTGCTGATCCTTAAGGGGCCACCATGCCGGGTTCACCCGAGCATTGGTGAGTAGCCGCCATTTGGTTTTACATCGAGCGGTCGGGCTCGACCCCCGGGTGGCGGTGTGGGTTTGCTCGGGTGTATTGCCCGTGGCAAGTGCACGCTCACCAGTTCCTAAGTCTCGCTCGCTCCCTCTCCACTCTCTTGTCTTGGTTTTGCCCAAGCTATGAAGGCAAGCTTTGTCCACATCCATGACGTACCGTGTGCTTCCTCACATATTGCTACTTGCCCACACACGCGTGCCCTAGGAAGCTGTCTGGAACCTACTGGTATCAGAGCAAGTGGGAATCCGTTCCCACCGCTCATCGGTCCTGGTTCCCAGTCTCGGTGCGGCAATCACACTCGCGACCCTCTCGACTTGCTCGACTCCACCTCAACAGCGTATCTTCGCTGCATGTCTATCCTCCAGCACTGAGCAGCAGCATCTAGACGTGCTACGGTGCTCGTTCGCGCCTTCTCTCGCAGCAGCCCTACGTCACCGCTGTCCGCACCCCCGCGGTCGACACGGTGTGAGTTGCATCCTCTGCACTCGCTCAGCTGCTCTCAGCTTCCCTCTCGGCGGCTCTCTGCTTAAAGCTGCTCTCTCTTCTGCTCTCCACTGCTCTCAACTGCTTTTGGCTGATCTCTCGACTACTCTCTGCTCACGGCCGCTCTCTTAGCTGCCCTTGGCTGTTCTGGATTGTTCTCTCCCTTTGGCTGCTCTCAGCTGCCCTTTGACTGCCCCACTCCGCGCAGCCCCTACCTGCTACCCTCAGGAGCAATCACACACCCAGGCTTCAGCCATCACAAGCAATCACACTAGATTCACCACCTCCTGACGGGCCCCCAGACAAGGAGCTCGACTCCCCTCGAACGGCTGTGCGCTACGCCAACTACGGGTGGGAGGATTCTCGGCTCTTCGAACCTCCTCCGCCCCCCCACAATGACACACCCTTGTTGTACCGCATGCTTGATCCCTCCTATTGTCGTGAGGAGCTGGCTGAAATGGACGAAAAGGCGGCAGCTGAACGAGAGGAGGAGATCAAACGACAGTTATACACGCCTGACAACCTGCCTTCGTTACCACCTCGTCCCTCAAACATGCAACCACCTACCTCTCCACAATCGTCCAACGCTGCATCTACCTCCAACACCACGTCGGCTCCGTCTTCTACTCCAGCTGCATCTGCTGAACTGGCTCCGACACGTGAAGTCCTTGGGGTGATTCCTGTTCTCCCAGTCCATACAGACTCCATTGGCCTAGTGGGCGCCATTCTTGACACAGCTGCAGGGGCCGTAGCAACCTTTGCTGCCACTGCTTGTGCATGCTGGTCACCCACCCAGACTGCGGTGGGTTGTGCAGCTGACGCCTTCGCATACACAGCAACTTCTCTCACACTGCTCGCTGCCGCAGCGGCCACAGGTTACTATAGCCGCGGCCTCTATTGCCACCACCGTATCATCTGCCGCCAATTCCACTACAGCTACGGTCGGCTCCATCTGCTCCTCTATTGTATCGATAATCCTAACTCCCACTGGTGCCCCGTCCAAGCTCACACCACACGTTGCCACAAGGATCCTGATTGCATCAGCATTAGTAGCAGTGGCTGGGGCCACCTTCACTGGCCTTCTGTGCCTCACCGTGGCAATTGCAGTGTGGGTTGCGGTTCTCTTCTCCTCAGCTGCAGCAGTGGTGGCCCCTCTCTTTGCACTGCTACCCCGTCACTAGTTCGGTAAGCATGCTCTGCATTCTGTACTTCACATTCACTCGTCGCCTCTCTCTCTTTGCCTGCTCACTCTCACCATGACCATAAGAGACAAAAGAGGCTCTTCAAGCCGCCCTCAGTGAAGCCCAGGCAGCCCGTCGCAAAGCTGAGGATGAACTGCACCGGAACAGCGAAGCACAGCATGAGTTAGCCCCAACATTAGTGACCCTAGTCATAGAGCGTCTACGGGTTGTAGTTGTCCTTGCTGCCATTCTTCTTGCTGATGATACTGCATCTGCTGACTCATCTGTACCTCCCAGTGGTGGTGTCCCCAACTCCTCTCACACTCTCTTAGCAACTGCTTTAGCTCGTATTCTCCTACCTGCACGGCAGAAGGACTTCAAGACTCTACCACCACAGTTTACCTCCACCTTACCTTCACCTCCTGGGATGCTTCAGCGCGTGGGCCCAAGGGGAACTGCTGTGGGAGTACTACTCTCCTCCAAAGGCACCGTTTGTTCCACAGCTCGTGGAGGTGGCTCGTGTCATCCGCGCTCTCATCACTGCTGGACCCGAGAGCTTCCTTGATGACATTGGTACGTACAATGCAGACCCGATACGAGGTACACCTGCTGACCCCATCGCCGCATACGCTCTCATTCGTTATCGCAAAACAGTCACTGGGCACGCAACCCAGAGCACTCTTACTGTGCAGTTTAACACCTTATAGATGCGGGCTGATGAGACCGCAGACGAGTACTAGACGAGGAGTCTCCGCCTACTGCAAGACCTGGGCAAGGCCGCTCTTGGGCCTCTGTCAGTCTGCTTGTCCATTGTTGCGGGGCTGATTCTTGAGCTCTCTGAATTTTACCTGCATGTCTCCCAGGCTCAGCTTGAGCGTCTCGCCTCCGCACCACTCCCTGCTGACACACCCGCAGGGATTGGACATCTCTATGACTTTACTGCCTCTTGTCTTACTGATTGATGGAATAGCCTACAGAACAAGCGCATGCATCGCGCTACGCTCGCTGCACTTACCACCTTCTCGCCCTCTTCTACAGCAGCCACAACCGCATCCACTGCCTCTACCTCCCCTGCCATAGCTCACTCTATACAAGAAACTTCTCGAGGTGGAGGTGGTGGCTCCAACCCTGGCGGTGGCCGTGGTGGTGGCAAAGGGCGTGGGGGTGGCCGGGGTGGTAAGTCCTCAACCGGTTCCACCACCAGCGTAGATGTCACCTACTGGAACTGCGGCGCTGCTCGTCACTCTGCGCCCAAGTGTTCGGCCCCCCGTGATGATGCTTGTCTGGCCTCCTCGATGCGTGCCCACCAGGCACGCACTGGGGTCACCTCCTCCTCCGCAGCCGCAGCAGTGACAGTCGCCCCTTCTTCCTCTTCTTCCTCAGCCTCCGCCCTTGCCACCACACCTGCTCCGCTTCAACCATCACCTTCACCCCCCAGTCCTTGGGGTTGGATTCCGCCTCCCGGCAGTCCTCCCCACTACGGTCCTCCGTCCTCACACTACTTTGCACCCTCCTGGACGCGTGACGATGGCCACCTGTCTGACCGCTCCTCTGACCGCTCCTCGGACCGCTCTTCTCACCGCCATGACAAGGAGCGTGTCCTTGAGTGGTGCCTCGCTGAACTCCTTCACCTTCGCTCTCATGGAGGTGAGAGTGTGAGTGGCCAGTGTCGTGTGTCTGTCTTTGAGTCTGAGACCACCCTCCAGGGTGCGACGTCTCGTGGCGTGCAAGGGGACCTGCCTGATTCTTGTGACTTGATTGAAGATTGGCAGTCCCATATGCTCCCCACTCGTCTAAGTACCTCCTCTTCTCTTTCTCTTTGTGGTACTTTCGCAGTCTGTGTTGTCTTTCCTAACACTCGTGCGGCCCCTGGCCTCTGGATCATTGATTCTGGGGCCACCCATCACATGACCTCTTGCCGCTCCTCTTTTGTCTCCCTTGGTCCCGTTGGCTCTGTTCGCTCCGTCCGCGCTGCCTCCGGCCAACTTCTTCCCGTTCATGGCGTTGGTGTCGTCTGCTTTGTTGGTCCTGGCGACACAGTCTATCTTCCTGACGTGTTGTACGTCCCTGACCTTGAGGTCAGCCTGCTCTCCGTGACCACCCTTCACGACCAGGGCATGGACTTCTCTTCCAACCGCGACCTTGCCTCGATCTCTCTCCGCTCGTCTGGCCATGTTGTATTGCGTAGAGTGCGCTATGATCTCCTATTTTGCGTGTCGCTTTCCCTTCTGTCGTCTTTCGTTGCCTCTGCTCTTGTTCATGTGGCGCCCTCCTTGTCTCCTGTCCATGTTGACCTCTTGCATCATCGTTTTTGTCGCATTCACACTGCTGCCATCCAGTGTCTCCTTTGCCTTCAGCCTGCCGTGGGCCTGAACCCGGCCACATTTGTCCCTCCTTCCTCCTCAAGCTCTCTTGACTGTGCCACTGGCAAGATGCATTGTTCTCCATTCTCCACCTCCGAGTCCCACTCCTCTCACCCTCTTGACCTTGTTCATGCTGACGTGATGGGTCCTTTGCCCCACGCCTTTCTTGGTGGTCTCGGTCGCTATGTTCTCTGTTTGACTGATGACTTCTCCTGGTACCGCTGGGTCTTTGCTCTCCGTCACAAAAGTGAGGTCACCGACATCCTTGAAGTGTTGCTCCCTCAGGCTGAGTGTGCATGTCTTTGCTCTCTACGAGTGTTTCACAGTGACAGGGGAAGTGAGTTCTTCGGTGCCACCTCTCGCTTCCTTGAGTCTCGTGGTATTCGCCTTGAATGTACAGCCCCCTATACCCCACAACAAAACGGTGTGTCTGAATGCTGGAACTGCACCCTTGCTGATGGCGTGCACGCCCTTCTTTCTGCCTCCGGTCAATCCCCCATGTTCGCTTTTAAGGCCATGTCCAACATGACGTGGGTTTGGAACAGGGTTCCTCATGGTCCTCTTCCCCACACAATCACTCCTTTTGAACGCTTGACAGGTCGGCGAGCCGACCTTCGTCTTGCGTCTGTCTGGCTCCCCGCCGACCAACGGGATGGTAAACTATCCCCCCTGCGGTCGCATGTGTGTCTTCCTTGGTGCCTCACTCTTCTCCAAAGCTTGGCGCTTCTGGGATCCCTCCTGCACTCGCGTTATTGAGTCCCGTGATGCACTGTTTTTTTAGCACTTGTTTGAGCGCGACACACCTCACTTTGCCGGGTCCCTCTCTTCGCCCTCTCAGGGTGGGGTGCTCCTCCCCCATCTGGGGTCCCTTCTCTCCCCTCCGTTTGTCCGTCGGTTTCCTCTCTGCCCGGCACTGACTTGTCAGCATCCTCTGCTCCACTGATGTCTCCCTCGTCCTCTTCACCCTCTGGTCCCTCTATGCCTTCTTCCGCTGTGCTAGTCTCACCGCCAGCGTCTACTCCGCATTCCACTCCCTCTACCTCCTCTCCAATCACTGTTGTGCACCCAGCCTCTCCAGCCGCTGCTGTGCGCCCAGCCTCTCCAACCGCGGCTGTGCACCCAGCCTCTCTAGCCGATGTTGTGCACCCAGCCTCTCCAGCCGCCGCTATGCATCCTCCCTCTCCAGTGCAATCCACTTTAGCACGGTCTATTCCCCCTGTTTCACCATACACACGTGGAGGTCGTCTCCGTGCCCTGCCCTCCCAATCTCTCCCTGTCGTTTCTGGTAAGCGTGGTCTCCGTGCACTTGATGTCGTGACCTCTGGCCTGCCTGCCACTGCCTCATTCGTTGACCCCAGCACTGCCCTTCGCTACTCCCTTGTTGAACAGGAGTTTCGCTCCGCTCTCTTGTCGTCCGTCACTGAGTACTTTGCCTCGTGCTTCGCTGGCAACGCGTGCAACCGCTGACTCCTCCCTATGGAAGCAGGCCATGAAGGCTGAGCTTAATGCACTGTCAGAGCACAGTGTGTACAAGCTAGTAGATCTACCCCCAGGCCGCAAAGTTGTCACGGCCAAGTGGGTGTATCATCGCAAACTGAACCCACACAACACTGTTGAGCGGTACAAAGCGCGTCTCACGGCAAAGGTGTTCTCCCAGATCCCTGGTGTGGACTTTGATGAGACATTCGCACCAGTTGGCCGCTATACCACTGCCAGGGCATTGCTCAGCCTAGTCACCCAACATGACTGGGAGCTGGAGCAAATGGATGTCAACAACGCCTTCCTGCATGGCAAGTTGGATGAGGAAATCTACATGGTGTAGCCGTCCGGTTTCTCGGATGGGACAAACCGTGTGTAGCGACTGCGCATAGCCTTCTATGGGCTCAAGCAGTCCCCACGTTGCTGGAACCAGGAGATCACGGCAACCCTGGAGAAAGGAGGCTTTAGGCGGAGTCCAGTGGACCCTGCTCTATTTCTTAGCCCCCCTTCAAAACCGTTGGTTGCCATTCTGGTCTATATTGATGATCTTCTCATTGCATCTCCCGACACCTCCGTCGTCTCTGCTGCTAAGTCCCTTCTACAGGCAGCCTACAAGATGAAAGATTTGGGACCGGCTCGTGTCTTCTTGGGCATGGAGCTCGAGCGGGACCGCAAACGTCGCACTCTGCATGTGCACCAGGCTGCGTACGTCCGCAGCCTAGGGGAGTGCTTCACTCCCCTCCTCACTGTCATTCCCACTGCTTCTACACCCATGACCCCCGCAGGATAGTCACTACAGAAATCCTTGGACCTCTCAAAGCTGGGGGAGACAGTGGATGTGACTGACTACCATCGAGTCATTGGCTCACTGATGTAACTCGCCTCTACCACTCGTGTTGATGTTGCCTTTGCTGTCAACTTTGTCTCAGTTTTCTTAGTGTCCACGCGAGCGGCATCTAGAGGTTGCTCTGCGAGTCGTCCGCTATGCACTCATGACACCACGTATCAGTCTCTACTTTCGTGCGAAACATTCTCTCGTGGTTTATGGCTTCACTGACAGTGACTGGGCACACGACTCTGATGCACGCAGCCGAACGGGGTACATTTTCATGGTTTGTGGAACTCTTGTCTCTTGGAAAAGTGGCAAACAAAGGTGTGTTGCCCGTTGTACAGCTGAGGCTGAGTATGTTGCTCTTGGCACCGGCGCGTGTAAGGTTGTTTGGCTGTGTCGTCTCCTGCATCAATTGCGTGTCCCCATCCGTTGCATCACTCTGCATTGTGACACTCAAAGCACTAAGGCCATTGCCGAGAACAGTGGCATGCATCACTCCCGCACCAAGCACATCAATGTGGAGCATCATTTCGTATGCGAGTGCATTGGCGCCGACATTGTCCAGGTTGCATGGGTGGACACACGGTCTCAGAGAGCAGACTTCCTCACCAAATCACTCAGTCGCAACGTTTTCAAAATTGATGTTCATGTAGTTGGTCTCATCTGTCCTCATGACCCAGGCTGAGTGGATCTGTGTGTCTTCCCTGTTCATCTTGTCCTCTTGACACTTCATGTGTGTGGGGAGGTTGCCTGTGACTCATGGGGGAGTGTTGAACTTCGTTGCCCACTCACATCTCTTTGCCCTCTTGTCTCCTCCTCCATGCACACACATGTACACATTAAATGACATGGCCTCACCTGGGAAGACATCAAGCGAGCCTACCATGATAGGCATCTCTGGCGACTTGACCCAAATGCTTCATCAAGGAGTGCCTTCTGGCACATGCATGGTCATGACTTGATTCATTATCTCATGTGGGAGATGCTAGGGCCCGTACACTCTTATTTTCTGGGGGAGCTACCTTTACCGGGTGCTGATCCTTAAGGGGCCACCATGCCGGATTCACCCGAGCATTGGTGAGTAGCCGCCGTTCGGTTTTATATCGAGCGGTCGGGCTCGACCCGCGGGTGGCGGTGTGTGTTTGCTCGGGTGTGTTGCCCGTTGCGAGTGCAAGCTCTCCGGTTCCTAAGACTCGCTCGCTCCCCCTCCACTCTCTTGTCTTGGTTTCGCCAGAGTTATGAAGGCAAGCTTTTTCCGCATCCATGGCGTACCGTGTGCTTCCTCACATATTGCTACTTGCGCACACATGCATGCCCTAGGAATTTGCCTGGCACCTACACTGAGGGGGCAGCTTAAGCAACGAGCGTGGGTTCCTGCACACTGCATCAACAAAGTTGCTGCCCCAACCTGCTGATATAGGATGATTCCAGCTCTTGCTAGGGTGTTTAGCAGTTATCGACAATCGCTAGAGTTTTCTCGGTAGACGGGGTCTTGAGCCCGATTTTCATATCTTGTATTGTAGGCCCACTGATCGATGCCATACCTATGTGTGTGACTAGTCGTAACGTCGGACTCGAGATTCTGCATCTGGAGGTTCAGACGGTGTTGTGTTTGGATGCTAGTGCGCAGAGTTATGGCCAAAACAGTGGTTTTGGGCTGGTTGTAGGTCATCATCTGCCGTAGGCCGCGGCAGGTATTCATGCGATGTGTGCGCTAGTCAGTCGTCATTTCTCTTCGCATTACCAAGCTATTCGAACTTACAAGACTTTACGTGTCTCCCTTGCCTAATTCTTGCTCTTTCTTGCACCTGTTTGCTTGCTTGTGAGCTTGCTGACTGGATAGTGTTGCCGCGTCAGTAGCACCAAGGCTAAGAAGCTTCCCAGTCGTTTCTCAAGTGGGTGGACCCAGGTTGCAATGCTTGCCACAGAGCAAGGCGCCACAAGTGTGGTGCAACACTGAAGAGATGCTACGATGCAAGAGAAATCCATTCCTTCGTCATCGAGAATCGTAACAGAGAGCAGATTCATCATCAAGGAAATGTACACACATCTAGGAGAAATAGCTACTCCTTATTGCCAATGAATTAAAAATCCCAACACCCTCAACATGAGGGGGGGGGGG